>QJSC01017172.1:64854-92382 GCA_003697955.1 Calidris pygmaea
GAGGTACAGAAGTGATGGCGGATGAAGAGTTAGTGTTAAACACGGGACTCCCCCCCCCTCTTACGGCCGAGATCAGTCGAAGGAGATGAGTTGGGCCTCGCCGCTGCCCTGGGGCTGCTGCGCGGGGGCGGGCGCCGGCGGGGGCTGCTGCTGCTGGGGGGGCCCTCCAGCTGGAGCCATCTGCAACAGAGGAGGCAGCTTCGTTAGTAAACGAACCCATCTGGGGTCTCGCCTCCCCCCACCTCCCCATCTGGCAGCACTCACCTGCTGGTAGAGGGGCTGCTGGCCGGGCAAGTAGGACTGCTGGGCTGGCAAGCTGCTCAGCGCGGCCTCCTGGCTGGGCAGGGCGGACATGAGGCCCTACGGGAGCGAGGGGGCTCGTCAGAGGGGCTGGGGGGCACGCAGTGACTGCAGGGCAGAGGGGGAGGCACGCAGCCTCTGCCACCCTCCCCTGCTCCGCCATCAGCAGCACGGGAGCAGGGGGGCTCCACGCGCCGCAGCCCACCCGCAGCTCGTCCCCCCGGGAGTGCTGACCTGCATGCCGTAGGGTTGGTAGCCCATGGAGACTGACTGGCCGCCCATGTAGCCCATGGTGCCCGACTGGGGGGCCTGGGAGATGGCCGGGATGCTCTGGGACTGCGAGGCTGCGGTCTAAGGTGGGGGGAGGATGGTGAGGGGTGGTGCAGGCAGCCATGGCTCGTCCCAAGCGGACGCCCCAGCACCAGCAGCGCTCCCACCGCTCCACTGGAACCAGGGTGTCTGCTTCCCTCTGTGCCACGGGGAGCCCAGAACTGGCTCCCACCCCAGCCCAAGCCCCACAGGGAAAGCAGGAGCAGATCCAGAGACCTGGGACCCACCGCTCGCTCAGGGATCCATCCCCTCGCCACCCCCACAGAACGCCCCAGTGGCCACCAGCTGCCCTGCCTTCACTTGCCTGGTAGCCCTGCGTTGGAGTTGGCTGGTAGGAGGAGTATGCCGGGGTGGTGGTGGGCACCGCCGGCCCCTGCTGAGCCGCCTGCCCGCTGCCTGCCGCCGGCTGGTACATGTAGGCGTTCACCATGCTGGGATCTGGGGCGGAGAGGGCAGAGATTGAGGAACCACCGTGTGCTCAGCCTCTACCCCGGTGGGCTCAGCTGGCCCACGTACCTGTCCCCGTGACGGGCATGGCGGTGTACGGCCCCGTGCCCCCTTGCGCCGCCTGGTTCATGTACACGCTGTGCATGGGAGAGCCCTCCACGGAGCCGGCCGGGCTGAAGGTGCCGGGGAAGCTGGTGGGTCCAGAGGGCTGGTAGATCACCCCGCTGGCTGCAGGCATGGCCTGGAGCTGTTGAGGGAAGAAAAGCAAGGTCTAGGCCACGTCCCCTGGGTCATGTCCCCCTGGTCTTTGGGCCAGCAGCCGTACTTGGGCATAAGGCAGCGAGAAGGCTGGCATCTGGGCTCTCATCTGGATGGTCTGCTTCTGCTGCTCCAGGCGCATCTGCCTCTCCTTCTCCTGCTCCTGCAGCCGCTGGATGGCCAACTGACGCTGCATCTCCAGGTACTCCTGCGGGAAACATGGCCGTGAGGGCTAGAAGAACAGGACACCAAAGCATCCCCTCCCACCCGGGCGGCTGTCCCAAGGTGCGGGTGAACCCTGATGTGGTCCCGGACAACCCAGGAACGCTGCCCTGCCTCACCTGCTTCTTCTGCCTCATGATCTCCAGCTTCTGGGCCAGCTGGATCTGGCGCTGGCGCTCTGCCTCCTCTGCCGCACGGCGCAGCTTCTCCCGATGCTCCTCCCGCAGCGCGTTCAGAGCCCCACGGGCATCGCGGATCTGGGCCAGTTTGTCCTGCAGGCCTTCATAGTACACTGGGGAAGGGAAGGAGAGGGACTCTATCAGGAAGTGGAGCAAGAGGATGAGGGGGAACAGTTTTAAACTGAAAGAGGGGAGATTGAGATGAGATCTCAGGAAGAACTTCTTTGCTGGGAGGGCAGTGAGAGCCTGGCCCAGGTTGCCCAGAGAAGCTGTGGCTGCCCCATCCCTGGAGGGGTTCAAGACCAGGTTGGATGGGGCTTGGAGCAACCTGGTGTGGTGGGAGGTGTCCCTGCCCAGGGCAGGGGGGTGGAACTGGATGGTCTTTAAGGTCCCTTCCAATCCAAACCATTCCACGACTGCCTCACGGACCTTCTTGGGGCAGAGCACTCCCACCACCCCTGTCGACTGCGCTGGCTCCTCTCTGGAGAGGCTGTGTCACAGGAATGCCGAACCCCGGCACCCGCTGCTCCCCAGGATGCCCGCCCACAGCTCCCACGTACACCTGCGCTCGTCCAGCTGGTTGAGCAGCTCCAGCAGCTGCGGGTGCATGTTGTTGATGGACTGGAAGAGGGACAATACAGCGGAGTCGTTGGTGATGCTGCGGCCCCGCATGTGGTTGCTCTTCATGCGGTTGACAAAGGTGGTGACCGCGTTCTGCAGCGCCTTCAGGAACTGCTCGTGGTTCTCCTCGGACTCGCCGTTCTGGTACTGCTGCTGGAGGGAGAGGGCAGCCGCTCAGCCTCAATCTCCCATGCCAAGAGCCTGCAAAGCTGCCTGGCTGGGCTGCACAGAGAGGACGGGCACTTCCCACCCCTCAGAAGCTGCCAGACACAGGTCCAGGCCCCCTCTTACCTCCACGACGCCAAGCGGGGCAGGGTGGCTGTCCCCAGGCTGAGCAGCCGGCTCTGTGAGGGACAGAGGCGCTGACGGCGTAGGGCTCTTGCGAACCTCCTCTTGCTTTTTCTCCCAGTAGTTGCGGTTCAGGTACCGAGCCAGCTGCCAGGAAGAGAAGGAAGATGAGCACGGCAGCCCCGCCGGGAGCAGGCCTGTGCTGTGGGCCAGTAAGGCCTGGATCCTCACCTCTGGGTCGATGTCCTCAGCCAGGGGAGCAGAGGAATTCTGGAAAGAGACAAACAGGGAAACACGGTTCAGAGAACCCAGAGACCCGCAGCTCCCACACAGATGTCCTGCACGACCACCAGTGCTGAGCACCAGCGAGTGACTGGAAGGGGACAACTGTCTCCTTCAGCCAGACACACGCTGCAGCTACGGGCAGCAGTGGAGGCACCAAAATGCCAGCCGAGTACAGACCTTCTTGCTGAAAACACAGCAGTGCCGTGAAAGAGGAAGGAACTGAACAGGGCAAATCTTTTCTCTCAGAACGGGCATTAACTCTGACCCAAGCAGGGCAGACCTGGGCCGTGTCCAGCCACTTGTTGTCCCAAGAACGTACCACGGGTGGGGAATAGAGCGTGCTGACCGGGGGGGCCGACGACGTGACGGGTGTGGGCTCAGCCTTCGGGTACATGGAGTAGGTTGTTTTCTGCCTCTGCAAAAAGAGGAAAAAAAACCCCAAAAACAGTCAACTCAGGGACTGTCCAGACTCCTCCAAATCACCCACTCAGCAACAGACTGGGCACACCAGGTGGATGAGGTTCCTAGCCATGGTTGGGCACAGCTGGCAGACCCAGCTTCACGCTTCATACAGTTCCCACAGGCCAGTGTGCCCCAGGGCTTCCAGCTCGGGCACAGTCTGCCTCCGAGATGCGGGACCGCAACACAGCACATGCCTGGCTCCGCTGTCACCCTCTCACTCCACAGCCCCCGTGACTCGCTCACGCCAGGACATGCCTGGAGACCTGCTACTGCACAGCTCGGAGGCGCCCAGCACAGCTGGACTGTACGGCAAAAACCACTCCCAGAGACCAAGCAAGGCACCAACCATTCTCTCCTTCTCCTCGGCCTCTGACTGAGACAAGGCAATAGCTAGCTGGAGCTCCTCCTCCTCTTGCAGAGCTGTCTCGTCACGCTTTGGAGGCAGCTGCAATTGGGAAGACGAGGAGGTGGTCAGTTAAGGGATCCATGAGCAGGTCGGGATCACTAGATCGTGACAGGGCAGCCACTCACCTGGGACTGCTGCGAGAGGGGGCTGGTCAGGTACTCGGGGGGCAGTTCGGAGCTGGCAGCAGCTTTACCCTCAGTTTTCCTGTAGTCAGAAAGAGGTGACAGTGTGGACTGAACGCCCCTTCCTCTGCACTGGAGCCCCAGCTCTGCACGACACTACAGCTGTGAACCCTGTCCCCAGCCCAGCCTGCGCAGCCCCGGAATCCCCAGCTCTGCTCTGCAGAAAGGTGTTTCCACACCAAGCTTCTCCCCACACAGACCCAGCTGCTGCAGGCAAAGAAAACCACCACAAAGGGTACTGACTTGTTGAGATGCTCGTAACAGGGCTCGCAGACTCTCACTTCCTTCTCAATCCCAAACTTGGGGATGGTGGAATACTTGGAGGAGCATTTGCCACAGAAGATCTGCCCGCAGGCCCTGCAATGATGCTGCAAAGAGATGGGAGACATCAATGCAGTGGCAACACACTCCTTCGCTATCAGACAATGTCACTCAGACACTCCTGGCACCTCCCTGCCAGTGGCCACGGAATGTGGTGCAGCCCTGACACGCTCCTGCGTGGGCTCGGGGAGTCCCACGAGTCCCGGGGGCCTGTGCAGGACCCGGGAACCCGGAGGGGCAGGAGCAGCACCCACCTTCCGTGTCACAACTCCAAACTGCACTCGACATCTGTGACACTCCTCGGCATCCACCCAGTCCGGAGCCTGTTGGGGTTACAGAAACTTGTGTAAGGAGGGGAGGAGAGCGTTTCCACCGAGCCTTTCAGCAGCTCCTAAAGCTAACTAAGGCGCTATCACGAATGGGAGAAGCATTTTCAGTTGGAAAGCTGGGAGCATTTCATAGAGTTATAGAATGTGTTAGGTTGGAAGGGACCTTTAAAGGTCATCCAGACCAACCCCCCTCCAGTAAGCAGGGACATCTTTAACCAGATCAGATTGCTCAGAGCCTCATCAAGCCTGACCTTGAATGTTTCCAGGGATGGGGCCTCCACCACCTCTCTGGTCTTAACATAGAGGTGGTGGGAGCCCTTAATTTACATCTTAACAGGGACTATTAATCCCCAAAAGCTATTTTCTCTTGTGTTCCCAGAGACTATGATGCTTTCCCAGTCAGCAGGAGATTTTCCAGGGACATATCTGCACAGCGATTGCTTCAGCAATGCCCTGCTGCCGTGTTCAGGCTGCCATGCTGCTGGAAGGCCACCGAGAAGGGTAAGATGAGACTCACTCCCTGTCCTGGTCAATTCTGTCACTGCCAGCGTGACAGCCGGGAGCAGAATGTACCCAGCAAGGTCTCTGATTGCACAAAACAGAGGAATGCAAGAACCAGAGGTATGGTAGGAAGGGGACAGGGGAGCAAGGTCTGACCTGTAGTGCCTGCTCCCTCACAGAACGATATGGGGGTTGGAAGGGACCTCTGGAGATCAACCCCCTGCCAAAGCAGGTCCACCCAGAGCAGGCTGCACAGGGACGTATCCAGGCGGATTTGGAATGTCTCCAGAGAAGGAGACTCCACCACCTCTCTGGGCAGCCTGTTCCAGGGCTCTGCCACCCTCAAAATGAAGAAGTTCCTCCTCATGTTCAGACAGAACTTCCCATGGTCAAGTTTATGCCCGTTACCTCTTGTCCTGTCACTGGGTACCACTGAAAAAAGACCTGCCCCTTCCTCTTGACGCCCACCCATTAAGTATTTATAGGTGTTAATCAGATCCCCCCTCAGTCTTCTCCTCTCCAGACTAAAAAGATCCAAGTCCCTCAGCCTTTCACCCCAGCAGAGCTCACCCTTTCTGCAGCGAACATGGCATCGCTCTCCTTGAACTCCGGGAACACGTGACCTGTGGGAGAAGCGACAGTGTCCCATGGTGAGAGGGGTCCTGCAAGGCTCCTCCAGAGCAGAGCTGCTTGGCCAATTCTCCACCCGCCTTCCCCCCCAGAGTCCTCACCTTCAACCTTCATTATCTGGTAGGTGTCCTGCACCACCTTGTACTTGGGCTCATTGCGGAAGGCGTGAGCCCAGGCCTGGATAAGGTACAGGATCTTACTGCGGACACTTGTCTCCACTTGCCTCTGCACAGAAAGGGAGGAGAAAAAAAAAAATAATCTAAGAAAAAGACCCTGAAACCCAAAGGATGGTGTGAATTCCCTAGAAGAGAAGCCAGAAATACCATTCGTGGAAAGTGAGAATTTAGAGTACTTGGGCAAGGTGAGAGCTGTCAGCAATAAGGACAATTTACAGCAAGGACTACACACTCCTTCAGCTTCCCTGTTTGACCCCTCCAGCATGAACAAGAAAACATCCTTCAGAGGAGCACGGACCAACTTGAAAGGGGCTGCAGTTACGGTGCTTTGAGAAAACACTGAGACTCGTACGGCCGTTCCCCGGGGCAGGCACGAGCACCGGCCTGCCCAGTATCTCTCTTCACATCTTTTCTCCTCAAACAAGACCCACAGCTGCCCAGAACACACAGCCTGCCGCACCCTGGGGCTGGCAGGGCAGCGCCAGCTCGCAACCGGAGGGTGCCTGGAGTGTGTCGGGCTGTCAGCACCTCCAGCCCCAAGGCTCCTGCCCAGGAATCCCCCAGAGCCACCTTGGGATGTGAGGCAGCACGGACAGCTGGGGAGCCTGCCCTTTGGAGGGAGGCAGGAGCGGTTGTATCACAGTCCGAGGAGCTGGAGGAAACTTGGCAAGCCCGTTCCTATCCCCGCCAGCCTCCGAGAGCAGCCCTGTCATCAGCTGACCGAGTCATCGCGCACTCACATGACCGGTTTCTCCAGAAATCCTCCAGGAAGCAGAGGAGCACTGTCAAGCTCTGATTTCAGCAATAGCTCAGCCCACACAGCGTGACTTACTGACAACTCCTGGAGCTCCAGACTTCTAGATTTGGCAAAATCCCGCATTCCACACATGTCATAGCCCTGAACCTCATCAGAACTAAGGCTGTTTTACCAGCATCGGGCATTGACAAGCTGCAAAGTTCCAAGTATAGGAGGAGAATGGGTCTGTGGCAGCTAAGAAACCACCGAGGCAGGCAAGGACTGGATAGAACCACAGAATCTCTCCATCTGATCCCTTCAGAGCGGCTGCACTACCACACCGGGCCGTCACACTGCAGCAGTTCCTGTCTCAGCACGAGATCCTGCACCAAGACCGAGTCAGCCCTAACAGGAAGGTGACAGGGGAGAGACACCCTGCTATGGTGTGGAAGATGATGGGACTCACACAGCTCATCCACCAAACACCTGGGTCACCTGGGCATCTATTTCTGGCAGAAGACTGAGGCTGTAAGGAAGGAACAGCACTACTCGAACAAGCTGTTGTCTGCTCTGGGGCTGGGAACTGGAGACAGAAGTTTCCATTTTCACTTTACTTGTGGAAGTCTCCAGTCCAAGGGCGCACAGAGCTCCTAAAGGGATCACATCCTATCAAACTGGCAAGTGACAGCTTGTGACAACAGCTCGTCAGTGCAATCAGTCAGGTTTACATCCCGCAGAGCTCCTCAAACGTTTAATTCCACAGGCCAACAAAATGGCCACAATAAAGAGGAAGCTTCTACCAGGTTTCTCCCTTGCTGCTTTCCCTTCCCGTGTGTCCCACACTGTGCTATGGGAAGGGAATTCCCCCCACCACTGCTCAGGTCCTTGCTGCAACTCCCAGACCATCACCTCTGCTCTCCTTTGCTGGCTCAAGCCAAGCAAAGCGTTGCACCCAGGAGCATTTACCATGATACGGTCTAGGCCTTTACAGCGTATTCCCACCCCGCTTCAGGGTGTAGCCAAACATTCCCTTTGCTCTCAGGGTATCTCCTCTCCATAGCAGGTGTTCCTTAGCTCCCCACACTCAGCCCTTCACACCACGCAATACAGTTTGCTTTCTTCTGAAACACATTTCCGAACAGTTTCCCTTCTGTTCCTTACACAAAGGGGAAGAAAGACAAGACACGCGCATTTTCCTCTTCTGCTGCTTCTTTTCCAACCTCATTCAAAACCGATAGTAAAATAAGATTTCTTTACCTTGAGTATTTCCTTCAGTTCCTCCATAGTCTGCTTGTTGGCCACCTCGTCATGGACTGTTTGGCCGCAGTTTTTAACCACCGACTCCATGACCTGTGAGGGCAAAGGACAATAATTGACCCATGCTTTCTCCCTTCTCAGTGGCCCACCACCAGTCCCAGCAGTGTCAAAGGTCACCGCAGCCAGCACACCGGGACGGGGGAACTATTTCAGCAACGAGTCGCTTTAGGGCAGTGTCAGTCAAGCCAGAGAAACCCACAGCATCGTGCTGGGGAGGTAGCCACCCTTCAGCTGCACGGTGGCCTTCGTACCTCTGCTGTGTGAGACAGACCCCTCCCCGGGACAGTGTATCAAGTTCCAGCTCTGTCTGTTTCTATCTCTGAGATACAATTAAAGAATGAAGCCCACAACCTGCTGATCAGTCAGGAAACCTCTGTGCTAGAGGCAGGAGGAGGCAAACTGCCATTCCCAGGGCAGGGAACGCTGTGTGGGCTGCGCAGCCTCAGAGGCCCCTTACAAGAGAGGGGCAGTTCTGGGCCCCCGCGGTGCTCGGGTTTGGGCTGACATTACCTCCAGTGCGTAGAGCGCCACGTGGGGATTCTTGTCATTGACTTTCTTCTTGATAGCGTTGACAGCATATTTAGCTCTGAGTAAGGAAAGAGAGTTCAAGTCCTCAGCTGATCAAGAACGCGAGGAGAGATTCCACCGGCTGCTGGTAACCCGCTAACCCCCGCCCTGACACAAGTCACCTCTTGGTCTTTGTGATTCCCCCCAAGGCAAACCGGGAAGAGAAGGAATAAGCACACTCAAGCCTGAGTTTCTCTGAGGATTTCAGGCCAGGGGTAACCCATGACTCAGGGAAGTGTCTCCCCACACACCAGGGCGCACTGTACTGCCCTTCCAATGCTTCACTGAAAGGGGACAACAAGGGGTGTGCTGCCGCAGGGTGACAGGTCTGAGACCCTCACGCTTTGTTCTGCGGGGACAGGGAGAGCTGCGCGTCCAGCGCATCCAACTTACTGGGTATCCCCCTGACGGATCATGTCGCAGATCTGCAGGATGGATTCCCAGTCCGTCTCCAGCAGGAGCTGGCTCGTAGCCTTATCTGCAACGAATAAACCCGTGAGGCTGCTTTAAGCGGTTCTGCTGATCTCCCTCCGTTCCGCCGCCGCCGGTGCGTTTGCCGGGGAGCTGCCCCGGACCCGAGTGCTCGGGGATAAAACCCCCGATTTTCCCCGGAACGCGCCAGCTCTTCCCCTTCAGACGCCGCTGGGCAACCCCAGATCCGCCTACACCAGCCCCAGCGGGCCCGGCTCGCCCCGCAGCCCCAGGCCCACCCCGGTCCCCGGGGCCGAGCGCCGCGGACCTCCACCCGGCCCCCACCAACCCTCCCGTCGCGCCGAGGAGCAGCCCGCGGCCGGTACCGAGAAGCCGCTCGAAGGTGCCGCCGCCGCGCCCCATGGTGTCGTCGTCCTCCCCGCCGCCGCCGCCGCCGCCGGTCTAGTCTAGTCTGGCCTGGCCTTCCCTGCCCCACCGCCCCTCCGCGGGAGCTTCCGCTGCCGGCTTCCGCTTCCGGCTTCCGGCGGGGGCGGGGGCTCCTTCCGGCAGGGGCGGGGCGGGGCGGATGGCGGGCGCGGGGCGGCCCGTGCCCACGTGCCTGCTGCTGGGGGCGGCGGGCGGCGGCAAGAGCCTGCTGGCCCGGCGGCTGCGTCATATCCGGCGGGAACCGGGGGGATCCCGGGCAGGGGGGGGGTGTCCCGACGGGGGCGGGGTGTCCCGGTGGGTCCCGTGTCCCGGTGGCCTTCGAGTCCTTAACGCGCAGTACAGCTGAGCGCCGAGGAGGGTCCGGCGGGGCTGGGCGAGCCCCCGGCCACGCTGCCCACGGTAGGCAGGGCCCGGTAGGGGTGGACAGCCGACCGGGGCTGGGTTGGGGGGGGGTGGTCCCGGTGCGGCCCTATCAGTCCCGTTCCCGTCCCGGTAGGTGGGCACCAACCTGACCGACCTGCGGCTGCCGCGGAGGGCGACGGTGCGGGAGCTGGGCGGCTGCATGGGGCCCATCTGGGCCAGCTACTACGGCGAGTGCAGCGCTCTCATGGTGAGCCACCGGGGCCCCACGACGCCGGTGACCCCGTCCCGAGCCCCTGCCCCGCTGTGGGGCATGGAGCCCCCCGGTTCCCTCCATCCCGAGCCGTGACGGGGCTGGGCACCGAGCCTCTGCCCCGCTATGGGGCATGGAGCCCCCCGGTTCCCTCCATCCCGAGGCCGTGACGGGGCTGGGCACCGAGCCTCTGCCCCGCTATGGGGCATGGAGCCCCCCAGTCCCACTGCGTGTGGGGTCGCTCCGGGGGGGGGACACGCCACGCGCTGCTCCGCCGCTTCCCTTCTTCCTCCCCGACAGTTCGTGGTGGACGCCGCCAACCCCAGCCAGGTCTCCAACTCCTGCGTCCAGCTGCTCTCCGTCCTCTCCGCCCCTCAGCTCGCCGCCGTCCCCGTGCTCGTCCTCTTCAACAAGATGTGAGGGGATGGGGGCAGCCCAGAGGAGGGGCGGGGGGACGCCGAGGGGACTGTGGTGGCTCCCATGTCCCTTCCATCCCGTCCTGAGGAGGCCTGGCATGTCCTGGGGGGCAGCAGCCAGGCTTTTGGCTGTGGAGACCCCCCATCCTCCCCGGGAAGGGGCCAGGCTGGGTGGGGGAGCCATGGCGATGGGCTAACGCAGCCCCTTCCCCTCCCGGCTGCAGTGACCTGCCCTGCTACATGTCGCTGGCGGAGATGAAGTCGCTGTTCCGCATGCAGGACATCGTCTCCTGCGCCACGCAGCCCGTCACCATGATGGAGACCAGCGCCCGCGACGGCACCGGCCTGGCCGACGTCCTGCAGTGGCTGCGGGCCACCCTCGGAGACCCCCGCTGAGCGACCCCCAACCCCATGGCAGCCCCATGGCGAACCCTGTCACCGAAGGGCGGCTGGGAGTGGGGCACAGGATGGTGTCACGGGGCAGGATCCCTGTGGGACTGTACAGTAAAACCTCCTCTCCACTCTCCGGGCTGGTGGTCGCCCTGTCCTTGGGTGGAAAACCCAGCCTTTTTGGGAAGGGACGAGCAGGAGCTGCAGAGGCCAGGCCGTGCTGGCACCTCCGGGTGCAGGAGGGGTGGTCGTGGTGTTCACTGGGGGGCACAGCGGTGCCTGGGCTGGGCTAAGGAGGGTCAGGGCTGGCAACGGCTCCTGGGTTGGAGGCCAAGTCCTTATGGGGCTCCTGCCAGGAGCTTTGGCCCTGGGGGCCTTGTGGGGTGACCCCGGGGGCCATGGGGAAAGGCAGCGGGGGAAGTGTTGGAAGCTGGGGCACCTGAGCCACCGCGGTGCCTCGGTCAGGGACATCTCACGAGCTGCAAGTGCCATCCCATGGCTGCTCCCCGGCGCTCGCTGGGGCTCAGAGAACGCCTGGGTCTCTGGAGAACGTGTGTCTGTGCCCACACCGACAGCCCAGCCCAGCCGGGCAGGCGGCTGCGTCACCCCTCGCAGTGGGTGCCAAGTCACGGGGGCACTTGTGGCTGCCCGGGCCTGGCACAAACCAGGGCACAGCCCTCCCTGGCTCTGCGGGTGCCGTGCCACGGGGGGCAAATGGCTTTCTGGGGCTGGGGGCTGCTGACAGCGGGCTGTGGTGGAAAGGGGCTCCCGGGGCTGGGGCTGCAGGCATGGCACTGCGATGGCGAGTGGCTCCCGGGGCTGGGGACACCACACCACACCACACCACGATGGCGAGTGGCTCCCAGGGCTGGGGACATCACACCATGACGGCAAGTGGTTCCTGGGGCTGGGGACACCACACTGTGATGGCAAGTGGCTCCCGGGGCTGGGGACACCACACTGGGATGCCGAGTGGCTTGCAGGGCTGGGGACACCATACCATGACGGCAAGTGGTTCCTGGGGCTGGGGACACCACACCACTATGACAAGTGGCTCACGGGGCTGGGGACACCACACCGTGATGACAAGTGGCTCCCAGGGCTGTATGTGATGAGGCAGCACCGGGCACACCCTGCCCCGGCTGCTGAGTCACCAGCCCTAACGAACGGTGACGCCAAGGTACCAAACCCACTTGCCTGCTTCCAGCGTGACGGGTCCAGAGGTCCAGCACAGCTACGCTTTAATGGGCCAGGTCATCCTGCAGCTGGGGAGCCACAGCCTGGGCTTCCTCTGCCCAGCCCCTCAGCACCTCAGTGGTGGTTTCCCTGTGCCCCTCTGCCAACAGACACAGCGTGCCATGGGGCTGCCTGGCCTGGGTGGCCTCAGTCATGGGAGTGTTGGCCAGTTGCTGTGCTCCAGGTGAGCCACACACGGGGCTGGAGCTGCGTCGAGTGCCCAGCAGCTGCCCCTGGGCAGTGCAGAAGGGGCTTTTTGGCAGGTTCTCTCCAGCCAGGAATCTTCACTGTCCCCAAAGGCTTCTGACAACAGCCTGGAGCCGCTCTCAGCGCTGGCTGGGACTTTGGCAGGAGGGAGGGTTGTTCTCTGGTAATGCCTCCGGAGAAGAGCTCTGCTGGCGAGCCAGCCCCACACCGACCTGTGCCCTGGGACACCATGGCAGTCCTGGCCCTGGTCGTGCTGCTCCCACCGTGTCCCCAGCAGCTCGGGGCAGTGGGAGCACCGATGTCCTTGTGCTGCAGAGTTCGCATGGGGCTGCCAGATGATGTGTCTCAATGTGTCCTTGGCTGCTGCATCCCAGAGGAGAGGGGACCCCCTGGCCCTGCTGCCTCCAGTGCCACCAATGGCTTAGAAAGGGGCTCATCTGGTCCTTGGCTGTGAGCAGACTCCTATCCTGTCCCACTTCTTCCTGGGAATGGTGACACTAAGAGGAGAGATACAGTCCCTGAGCCCCCAAGGGACAGATGAGCAGAGACAAGGCTCTCTAAGTGCCCCCATCCCCAGTCCTGTCCCCATCCCCTGCCCCTATCCCTTTGCTGGCTCCAGTGGCAGACCCTGCCCAGGCTCTCGGGCTCCTGCTGGCCCCACTCTGGCATGTCTGTGTGTGTGGCCGAGCTCCGAGCACCCTGGTAGCCCCCTCGCCCCTTCCTGCAGGGCTCACCTGGGACTCAGGCGCGTCTCTCCCTCTGCTCGTAAACGGAGTGAAGCTTCTGAATGAGAAATATTTTGTCTTCCCCCTCCTGCAACAGCAGAGACATTGCAGTGAGCAGCCACAGCCCAGCCCTGGACCTGGAGCAGCCAGGACCGGCCAGGGGCAGCGCGTGGAGCTCACGTTGGCGATCTGCTCCTTCAGCAGACGGATGATCCTCCGCTGGCCTCTCACCACCTGGATGTTGAAGTAGATGACAGCTCTGCAATGACAGGGAGGACAGGATGGTGGGGGGACCAGTACCCAGCAGGCGGGGTGGGAAGCTGGGGGACGCTGCGCTCCTGGCACTGGGCTGGCGCACAGGGCTCTGCAGTGACACCCCAGCTTCCAGCCCCAGACGGTGGGACCCTCAAAGCGTGGGCCCAGGTTCAGCCTCGGGCTGGGGTCCCTACTCACAGCAGGACCCCGGACATGAAGAACAGGAGGAAGGTGTTCTCCACCAGGTACTGGTGGACCCAGGCGAACCAGGTGATGTTTGGGTTGGACTTCTCCAGCAATTGCACCCAGGTCTTCCCTGACTTATACATGGTTTCCAGCCCCTGGAAGGGACCGCAGGTTTCTGACGGCCGCACCCTGAGCAGACAAAGCCATGGGGTTGGTCAGGGGCTGCTACCCCCAGCCCGGGACACTGCCCGACCTTGGATGTCCAAAGGACCGAGCATCGCCTGTCCCAGCCATCCCCAGTGACTGGATGAGGGGGTCTTCATCCCCTTGTCCTGCACCAGGAACAGCTGGAAGAAGCAGGCACAGGCCAACCACTGCGATGCTCTGTGCGGTGCCCGGTGGCTGGGCAGCATCTCCCTGCCTGGGGCAGGACTGCACAGCCCCGCGCTGGGCACCACGTGCTCCCCGAGCCATCGGGGTGGGGGAGGCACCAATCTCCCCAAGCCCCTCTCCTTGGCCTGGTGGCCAGCAGGTCTGCGCCCCGAGCCCGGTAAGGTGGGTACTCACGACAAGATGGTGTAGGAGAGGAAGATGGCTGCTCCCAGGAAGGAGGGGAAACACAGCAGGGTGATGAAGAAGGTGCTCATGCGAGACGCTTGCCAGGGCTTGCTGGGGGACTGGCAGTTCTGCATCAGGCTGGTCTGCAGACACAGAAGAGTCCCATGAGATGCCACCTCCCGGGGAGCGTCCCCAGGATTCCAGTGGGACCATTCCAGTGCCCCCATCCCTGCGTCCCATCCCTCCCGTCCATCGGGAGCCGAGCGAGTGCCATCCCCAGCATCACCCCCTCCCTCCCACGAGGACAGCCCTGCTCCCTGCACGGCGCAGCACCTCTGCTGCTGCGGGGCTGCCCGTTGTGGGGACACATGGCGGGTGGCACCTCTCACCTTTTTGACATAGAAAAGCAGCACCAGCTTCAGCGTCTGAATGGCCGGCAGGAGCGGAGCGAAGAGAACGCCCAGCCTGGGAGAGAAGGGGGGGAAGAAGAGCTCGTCCCGGGTCTGGGCCCCCAGGAGCCAGCAGAGCTCGGGGCACTGGCTCAGGGGTTTGTGAGCAAAGATCAGACACACGAGCACCGAGCCTGTGCTGGGATGTCACCGACCCCCGGGGTGGCCTTTGTGGCTCCCAGGCGTAGGGAGGGGGCACGCAGCAGCAGCAGCACGCACGTGCGTCCCCTCCTCGGGCAGGGGGTGCAGAAAGGCACTGGGTGGGGGGTGGCAAAGCAGGACCCCGAGGAGCTGAGCGGACAGGCTGGAGGGGAAACAGTCTCCCCTCGGAGCAGCGAGTGCCATTATGGTCCAGACTAATGAGTGAGGCTGCGTGTGCACCAGAGACTGCTCCTTCCCCAGAGCCCTGGAGGGGACCAGCCGGGCGGGGGACACCGGATCGGTGCTGGGATGCTCTGCTGCTGATCCCCCCATGGCTGTCACCCCGTCACCGAAGCCAGACCTCCCGGGCCGTGGCTGTAAGGTGCCAGCTCCAGGCACTGTGACTACCAGGACACCCATCTCCCTTGTCCCACCCAAGTGGGGCTGAAGAGGGGGGATCTCCCACAGCCCCACTCAGTGACACACATGGGGTCCCCGTGCCTGGTCCCTGCCAGCCGTGGGGCTCACAGGGAACCACGAGGCGTTTGCCAGTGGGGCTGCACCGGGCAGGATGGCATCTCACCAGGTCAGGGTCTGCCCGTAGATCAGCTCCAGCACATTTCGGGCAATGTCGAACTCGGGCTTCTGATTCCTCTTCAGCTTCTTCTCCAAGATCAGCCTGGGAAGGAGAGGAGCTCTGCTCCCACACTGCTGCTGGGGGGGACACTCAGCCCCCCCATTTCCTCCCCCTGATGGCAACGCTGCCGGGGCTGTGCTGGGGACACCACACCGATGGTGGGACCCTCCTGGGACATGTTACCTCCAGACCAGCTCCCCGAAAAGTGTGTCCAGCAGGGTAAATATGAAGTCCATCACCACGAAGCGATACAGGTCCTGCCCCACACATGTCTCCCAGCACTGGGGGGACAAACAAAGGTGGCATCAAGTGTAGAGTGAGCCCTCTCCTCCCCCATGGCTTTCCCGTGGCCCCCATGGGGTGCGAGGGGCCATGGGAGACCTTTTCCTCCCCTGCACCCCTTTCCACAGCCATCCTGTGTTTGGAACGCCCCTGGCTGGCCGTCACCCCCCTCTCCCTGGCAAGGGGGTTGATGGTGGCTGCGGTGCCATCCAGCAGACCCCCTGCTGCCAGACCCCTGCCCTGCTGGTGCTGGGACTGCAGCCTTGGCTTTCCTCCGTGCTCCCCGGGCACGGGACGGAGCACGCAGAGCCCGGCCCCGCACGGCAGCACCAACCTCCTCTCTCGAGCAGATGACTCTGCGGCTGAGCCACTGGTAGCAGAGCAGGCCAAGGACCACCGTCTTCAGAATGAGGTTCCTGGGGAGCAGGAGCAGAGCCAAGAGCCCCTGAGCCCTGGGGATGGAGGGGCTGAGCCCCACGGATGGGGTGCCTGGCCCCAAAGCCTCTCCCTACACTGCAGGACGTTTCCCCTGCCCCAGCCAGCCTACCTGCAGACGGCCACGTAGACCTCTGTCACGGGGGAGTCCTGCTTCTCCCAGGTGGCCAGCAAGTTGTAGAGGTGAGGCATCAGCACGTTGAGGAGGGACACCACGAGGGGCAGGACCAGCAGGATGGCCTCCTGCTGCCGCTCGCCGCTGCCCAGCGCCTGGTGGCCCTGCTGAACCTGGTGAGTGGGTACCAGGGTGAGCGTGTGGCTACGGGGAGCCCAGCGACACCGGGATGGGAGCTGCAATGGGGGGGGGGGGCTGCCTCTGCCTCCCTCCCCGGTAGCCCGGCAGGAGCCGGGAGAGCCCACTCACCACATGCATGTGCTCCGAGAAGTAGCGCAGAGCCACCACGCAGCCCAGCACCGAGCTCAGCGAGAGGACCCAGGCCAGCAGCAGCACCACCGTGCGTCCCAGGCGCTGGCAGAGGCTGAGGGAGCAGGAGCGGGAGCGCTGCTCCGCCAGCAGCTCCTGGAAGAGAGCAGAGAGAGGAGACAGAGCTGCTGAGCACCCTCCGGATCCGGAGCGAGGGCTTGTCCTGCCGCATTGAGGTGGGACCCAGGGGGCTGATGGACAAAGGGGTGGTGCAGGGTCGGGTCAGGGGGCACATGCGGCTGCAGGACCCCCCCGGTGCAGTGGGCAAGGAGAGGGGTGCTGGGGTCTGGACTGGTTCCTGTGGCCGCCTTTTCCTTCCCAGGGCGTGCAGGGACCAGCTCTGCCCCAGCTCCTCACCTTCAGCTGGGTGCAGATGTTCTCACACTGCAGCTTCACCGAGCGCCTCTGGACCACCTTGAAGTCCCAGGCACAGAAGACCTTGACGGCCAGGTCCCCCGTGGAGCTGCCCACGCGGTAGCTCTCCCCGAAGGAGCGGGACATGCTGCAGCGAGGGGGGAAGGCATCAGGGGCGCTGGGGCTGGGCGCAGGGGGAAGGCTGGCAGGGTTGGAGGGGCTGCCCACCCACCTGTACACCAGCAGGACGCAGGTGAGGAGGAAGGAGACCCCAATGCTGAACACGTAGGCCAGTGGCATGTTGTATGGGAACTGGGGGGCTGTGTGGGGGCACATGCTGCCGTTGGGGCTGGAGGCGCAGGGGTCGTTGAGGGTGACGTTGCTGTAGTAGCCATAGTACAGCAGCGAGTGAGTGAAGTAGCCCTGTGGGGAAGAGCATGATGGGGGTCACGGGGATCTCACCGGTGCCCGTGGCTCCCTGCCCAGCCTGGCACATTGGTGCCAGCCCGTGGGGGACACAGAGCCCTGGGCTGGGCCAGCACCAGGCACCCCCTTCTGCACCCACAGCACTGGAGGTCCCAGTGCCCCCGCTGCGTGAGGGCAGGGACCAGGGCATCGCTGTGGCAGGGATGCAGGGATGCGGGGCAGGGACCAGGGCATCGCCATGATGGGGATGAAGGGCAGGGACCTGGGCATCACCATGGTGGGGATGAAGGGCAGGGACCTGGGCATCACCATGGTGAAGAGCAGATTTAGATTGGATATTAGGAAAAAGTTCTTTACTGTGAGGGTGGTGGAGCACTGGAACAGGTTGCCCAGGGAGGTGGTTGAGGCCCCATCCCTGGAGATATTCAAGGTGAGGCTCGACGAGGCCCTGGGCAACCTGGTCTAGTTGGGGGTGTCCCTGCTGACTGTGGGGAGGTTGGACTAGATGACCTTTGGAGGTCCCTTCTGGCCTGGACAATTCTATGATTCTATGGTGGGGATGCAGGGATGTGGGGCAGGGACCAGGGCATCGCCGGGGCAGGGATGCAGGGCAGGGACAAGGCAGGGGTGCAGGGATGTGGGGCTGAGCCCCAGGCTTGGAGAAGCTCCTGTCCCAGGGTCACTAGCAGTGGCGTGCTGGCAGTGCTTACCGCTCCTGTGAGCAGCTCGAGGCCGGTGAAGGGCCGGGGGCTGGCCGAGGGAGGGGGATACACAGCCTGCGGGGCCACCACGAAGACCAGGAGGATGAGGAGTGAGAAGATGTTGAATATAAGGAGTGTCTTGAGGAAGACGAAGTAGGAGAGGACGCTGGAGCCGAAGCGGCCACCGATCTGCTTCAGGGCATAGTGCCAGGGCTGCGCGGCGGCGAGCAGGGAGAGGAGCCTGTACCAGAGCCCCCGGCAGCCCTGGGGAGAGAGAGCCCGGGGAGAGCACCGGGGTCACAGCCTGCACCGGAGCCCCTGACGGCTGCTGTGCGGACCCACACCCCAGACTTACGAGGACGATGCAGTCCTTGGACCGTCCGCAGGGAGAGGAGGAGGTCCGGTGCTGGGTATGTTGCCTTGGGGGGCCCCTCTGCTCGTTCAGCTCCCACCTGGCCAGCAGAGAGGGGTGTCAGAGGGCAGCACGGGTCCCGGGATGGCTCCGGTTGCCGGAGCCCTGCCTGGCTGGGACTGGCGGGAGAGGACCCACCGGAGGGTGCGTTTCTCTGCCAGGCTGAGGGGCACGGTGAGCAGCATGTGGCTGCGCTGGCCGGGCGAGAGGCTCAGCAGCTCCTTCACCAGCAGGCTCCGCTTCTCTGGGGGCGCAAAGGGCTCAGGTCAGGACACGGCGTGTGCCCCATGGCGTGGGGACGGTGCCCAGCACTGCCCGTCCCCAGCTCCCGGGGAACCCTCACCTTCCAGGGTGGCCCTGGTGGGGTCTGTCTCCAGGTCGTAGTGGCGCAGGCTGGGCCGTGCCGTGCGGCAGAGCTGCTGCAGGGGTGGGCGGCTGCTCCGGCGCCGCAGCCGGGCCGTGCGGTTGTAGTACTGGGAGATGATGGCCCCGCGGCTGCGCCCTGGGGGAGAGAGCAGGGCAGGAGGGTGGGCGACCACGGGAGAGCGGGGCAGAGGGGTTGAGCTCTGCTGAGGGTCTCCCGGCCCAGGGAAGGGTGGGAGGAACCTACCGATGGTGCGGCTGGGCATGCTGGCGAGGATCCGCAGGGTGGTGGGGGAGAAGTTGGGGTGCTGCTCGTCCTGCCCTGGCTCTGGCCAGGCCGTGGCACAGGCGTCCGGGGGAGCCAGACGTGCCGGGTGCTCTGGAGAGGGAGGGTGAGATGCAGAGTGGTGAGAGCCAGAGTGGCCATGGCTACAGTCCCCACAGCCCTGCTCTGGGGTGGAGCCAGGCACCTGCCCCACTACGCACCCCCAAGTGCGTCCCCTTCTCTGGGGACACTCTCTGTGTCCCCAAGGGCAGGTCTGCCCCACTGCCTGCACTGATGAAGGCATCCGTGGGACCCTACAAGTGCTTTGGCTGTGGCCTCGGCACAGGTCCCAGCTGGCCAGGTGGGGTCTGGGACAGGAGATGGCCCTGGGCGCACACAGTGTCCCCATCCCACCCCAGCTGTGACCGCAGCCCTTTACCTCTGCTCCTCTCCTGCATCTCCAGCTCCAGAGCCGCCTCCATCAAGCTGCTCTGCTCCTGGATGAGCTGGTGGAAGGAGGTGTGAAGGGCTCCTTCATTGTCCGGGCTGGGCTCCTGGCTGCGGGGACACAGACCCACTCACCTGGGGCAGGGGCTGGGCGCTGGGGGGCCGGGGGATGGAGCCGTGGCAAAGCCCCGGTGCCAGCCCAAAGCCTGGCCGTGGTGGCACGGGCAGCCGGTGCCTGCTGGGCACGGGGCCTCCCGCAGCGGGGACCCCGGCCTCACGCTGTGGGGGCTGCGGGACCCCCCGGGGGCTGAGTGTGAGGGGGCACAGCTCGGGCAGGGCAGCCCCCACACTCACCCACGGTTCTCGGTGTCCTCAGCGATGCGGAGGGTGAAGGAGGGCGGCCGGGACATCCTGTGCTCCCTCCGGCACGCCGCCCCGGCACAGCGAGAAGGGGGGGGTGTCAGCACCCACGGCCACCGCGGACCCCACGGCTTCCCACGGGGCCCCGGGGTCCTGCCCGACCCCCGGGGATGGGGATGAAACCGGAGCCGGAACGTGCGGAGGAGCGGGATGGCGAGGCTAAACCCGGGGCTAAACCCAGCCACTAGCCCCGGGGCTAACGGAGCAGGAAGGAAGGAGGGCCGGGCGGATGGGGAAGCGGCGTAACCGGGGAGGAGACGGAGCCTCCCGGCGCTCGGCTCGGGACGGGCACGGCGTCAAACACGCCCCCCGGGGCGGGGGGTGGCGACACACCGGGGCAGAGACCCCTGTGCACACACCCCCCCGCCAATGCCGTCCCGGGACCGAGCCGCCCCCGTCCCGCTCCCCCCCCCGCCGGTGCCCCCGGGGCCAGGGCGGAGTTTAGAGCCTTCCCCCTCCCCTCCAACGGCCCGCAGCCTGTTGGGGACAAGCAGAACATCTGGAATCACAGAGTCATAGAATGGCTTGGGTTGGAAGGGACCTTAAAGATCATCCAGTGCCACCCCCCTGCCCTGGGCAGGGACACCTCCCACCAGCCCAGGTTGCTTAAAGCCCCTCCAGCCTGGCCTTGAACCCCTCCAGGGATGGGGCAGCCACAGCTTCTCTGGGCAACCTGGGCCAGGGTCTCACCACCCTCAAAAGATCGATCAAGACTGATTTTGGAGCCCTTCTGAGCATGTCGCAGATGATCAAGCAAAACTTGATGAGAAATAAGACTGTATCGCTTTAAGAATAAGATTGTTTCGAGCTGGCCGGACAGAGTTAAAAAAAAAAAAAAACAACCCAACAAAACAAAACATTGTGTGTGTCTGTGAAGGTCAGGCTGGAAAACTGCCTGGAGGAGTGTGTGTGGAGTGATCCCAGAACTGTCGGAGTTGGAAGGGACCTTCTAGAGACCATCCAGTCCAACTCCCCTGCCAAGCAGGGTTGCACATCACTCAGGACGGCATCCAGGCTGGGCTTGAAGATCTCCAGAGAAGGGGACTCCCCACCCTCCCTGGGCAGCCTCTGCCAGGGCTCTGGCACCATCACCCCAAAGAAGATGTGGCTGAAAACAGGGGCATTGGGTGAGAACGGGAATGCTCACCCTGTTTGGCAAAACAGCTCAGAAACTAGCTGTCTCCATATATATCTGAGCCTTCCAATATCTGAAGGGAGCTACAGGAGAGGTGGGGAGGGACTCTTTGTCAGGAAGTGGAGTGACAGGATGAGGGGTAACGGTTTTAAATTGAAAGAGGGGAGATTTAGGTTAGATATTAGGAAAAAAAATTCTTTGCTGTGAGGGTGGTGAGAGCCTGGCCCAGGTTGCCCAGAGAAGCTGTGGCTGCCCCATCCCTGGAGGGGTTCAAGGCCAGGCTGGATGGGGCTTGGAGCAACCTGGTCTGGTGGGAGGTGTCCCTGCCCAGGGCAGGGGGTGGCACTGGATGATCTTCAAGGTCCCTTCCAACTCTACCCGTTCTATGATTCTATAAACTTCCATCCATCAAGATTCTGTGATTCTGTGACCCGCTCCGGGCCAGCCTGAGCATGCCCCGCTCCGCCCCGACGGGGCGGAGGGGACGGACGGACGGACGGACCTCCCGTTCCGTCCCTCCTCCGGGGGCGGGACCGCGCAGGAGCGGCGGCGGCTCCGGGGCCATGGAGGGCGGTGGCGGAGGCGGCGGGGGAGCGTACGGGGCGGCCAAGGCCGGGGGTGCCTTCGATTTGGGCCACTTCTTGCAACAACCGCAGGTCCTGGCACGGATCGCCAGCGCGGTGAGTCGGGGAGGGGACCGGTGACCGGGAGGGGAAGACCGGGATGGGTCGTGCGGGTTCCGGGGCGCGGGGGGACCCCCGCGCCCCGGAACCCGCACGACCCATCCCGGTCTTCCCCTCCCGTTCCCCCCCATCCCATCCCCGGTGCCCCCCATCCCATCCCGGGGAAGGGTCCCCGGTGCCACCCAACTGCTCAACCGACTCCCAACCCTTCCGTAGGTCTTCGCCCTCATCGTCTTCTCCTGCCTGGTCGGGGAGGGTTACAGCAACCCCCCCGTCTCCTCCCAGCTCTCCTGCATCTTCAACCACAACGAGGACGCCTGCCGCTACGGCATCGGCATCGGCGTCCTGGCCTTCCTCGCCTGCGTCTTCTTCTTCGTGGTGGACGTCTACTTCCCCCAGATCAGCAACACCACCGACCGCAAGTACCTGGTCCTGGCGGACCTCGGCTTCTCAGGTAACCCAGGTGGCCACCATGGTGGGGGGGGGGGATGGGGAAGGTGTGGGGTGGGTCAAGGCTGTTGTTGCCTTCTTGCCGCCGCTACAATGGCTGCCCTTGTCCCATGACGTGGCTGCCGGTGCCTGGCGAAGGGAGTCGCTCCCGCCTGGCGTGCTGCCCGCGGGGCCACGCGCTCTCCGAGGAGCCACGGGGGCAGCAGCAACCCCCCCCCACCCCGGGAGCAGCAGGGACGGACACAGCCCCGGTTCCTCTCTCCCTCCCCCCACCTCCTCCCCGTCTTCCTCACGCCACCTTCCTCCCACCCACCACCTTCCTCCTTCCCGTCTAGGTCTCTGGACCTTCCTGTGGTTCGTCGGCTTTTGTTTCTTGACCAACCAGTGGGCCTGGACACGGGCAGAGGACGTGCACATCGGGGCTGACTCGGCCCGGGCTGCCATCACCTTCAGCTTCTTCTCCATCTTCTCCTGGGTGAGTGAAGCCGTGGTGGAGCTCAGGGCTTGGGGGGGAGGGCATGGAGGGGCTCCCCGGGGCCATGCAACCCCCCCAGCACTGACGCCACCGGCCCCTCGTCCTCTCTCCAGGGTCTTCTCATCACCTTCGCCTACAGGAGGTACAAGATGGGGGTGGGAGACTTTGCTCAGAGCTACATGGACCCCAGCGGGGAGGTTCCCACTCCCTACTCCAGCTACCCCAACATCAGCCACGACAGCTACCAGCAGCCGCCCTTCACCCACACGGCAGAAGGACCGGAGGGCTACCAGCCCCCGCCGGTGTACTGAGCCCCTGCCCGTGCAATCCTCTTCGGTGGGGCAGTAGATGGTGGTGGTGGTGGGGGAAACCTGCCCCTCGAAAGTGGGGGCAGGAGGGTGGCGGCTGCTTTGCGTGAAGCCACCGGGTCCCCAGTGCTGGGGCGCAGGAGGGGACCTGGAGCCTGGTGTGTGGATGTGTGTGTGTGTGTGTGTTTATGTGTGGTGGGGGATTTTTGGCACGTGGTGGGGGATTTTGCCACACGCTGGGTGATTTGCAACTGCCCTTCGCTGCCTCCCCCCCCCCCCAGCTCCTGCCCTCGCTGTTGTGCCTTGGGGAAGCAGTGGGGTGGGTGGGTGGTAGTTTGTACCCCCCCACACAAGCTCCGTCCTGGTGACTGCTGCCCTGGCCCCCGGTGCCTTTTCCAGCCCCGCCGGTGGTAGCCCCTCAAGTGCCAGCTCCCTGTGCCTTCCCGCTCGGCTGCTGCTGGGTGAGCTTGATGCCAAAGCCCTCTCTCCTTTAGACTGTACCCCCCTGCGCCCTGTGCCTTCTCGCTCGAGCTGCTGGTGCTCAGAGGATGCGGTTTGGGATCCGTGGGAGCAGCGAGATATCTATTCTTGGTGGGATTGGGGCTGCTCCAGGCGTCCCAGGAAGGTCCCGGAACGCTTTTTCCTGCTGACTCGGTACTCAGCCCCCCCCCCCTCACCTCGCTTGCCTCCCACCAAGCACTGTCGCGGCGGAATCGCGGCTGCCATCCCGTGTCCTGCCCGTGCCGGCGTTCCCGGCGGCTCTCTCAGGTTGTGTTTTCTGCTGCCCTTGCCGTGAAGCTGTTCCCAGCAGCAGCGTGCGAGCTGTGGCTGGCCTTCAAATAGTTCTTTGTTTGTCACTGTGGAGAAGGAATAAACTTTTTCACCGAGCCACCGCGTGACTTTTCTTCTCTGGGGAAGGAAAAGAGCATTCCTGTTCCTCCTCCTCCTCTTCTTCTTCTCTCCTGGAGGGCCTGGGGGTTCCCAGGCAGGGAAGCGGCGGAGCAGCCCCAGCCAACTTTCGGGCTGCAAACAGCACACTCACGCTGGCGGCTATTTTTAGGCGATCCCTCCTCCCGCTGCTGGGAGTCTGTTTGGTGGAAGGTCTGAGCAGGGGGAAGCTCCAACGCTGCTCCTGCCACCAGCCGAGCCCCCGGGGCTGCGAGCGACCAGCCCGCACCGTTTGCGCACCGGTAACGGCGGGGAAGCCTTCTCAGAGCGGTCTGGTATAAAAACAAACATGGGTAATTTCATTAAGTTGTTTATTGACCTAAACCAGTAGCGGTGCTGCCTTTTCCCCCCAGCTCCAAGGGGAAAGCCCAGGCCTGGCAGTGAAATGCTTGGGAGTATGACAACTGTCACCGCATCACGTAACGCAGAGCAGGGGTTTTCAAAGGGCTCTTGTAACCTTCCTAGGAGGGGTCTCCTCCCGGCTGGAAGGAGAAAGCAAACAGAGCACGCTGCATTCGCACGTGGAGATGTGACCTGGCCAGAACCCAGAGCTGCCGCCTGGAGCTCATGGAGGCTGGCTTAGAGGGGAAAGCACTTTTGCAAGGAGTAAGGAAAAAAAAAAAACAAACCACCCACAACCTTCCAGAAGCCAAGGCAAGCAAAGGGGGAAGAGGATCCTTCAGTCAACCTACAGCAGAGGAAGAATCAGCCTCGAGAACTTCTAGAAGGCTCAGGAGGGAGTCCAGTCTCAACTCATGACTGGAGTTGAGAACTCAAAGCAGAGACCCTTCTCCAAGGAGCTGGATCGTTGCAGAAACAGTAGCCCAAACCTTTACAGAGTAAATCCTGAGCCTCCAAACCTTTCACAGGTAACCAAGCACTGAAGTGGCAGCACCAAGCTCGGACCTGAGCAAAACCACCCTGATTTTGGAGAGGAGGCTTTTCCTGAAGTGCTCTAGTTCTTCCAAAAAGACTCTTGTCTTAATACACAGACTACTCCTCACCGCTGCCAGCCCTTTTAAAGCTCAAAAGCTCAGAAGAGCCCACTGTCAGGCTGTCAAGACAAGCCTTCTTTCCCCCCATCCCTGTTTTAACAAAAAAATAAAAGACAGTTACAGCAAGTGATCGTAATGGCAAAGGGACAGGCCGTGCAGAGTGGTCCAAAGGGACTGTCGAGGGCCAGGTGGCCGCTGCCTCTGTCAGTCAAAAAGTTGTGCCACGGCTCTATGGCAAGTATCAGGTTATCTCCTCAGACTGTGTTAAAAAAAATAAAAAAAAAGGAAGTGAGCTTAAAATACTAACTTACTGTACATTGTCTTAAGAAACCTTGAATTTAGCAACTGTGCAAGAGAGAAAGAAACGGTTGCATTGACAGGTCAGTGAACCAGTGCCGGTCTGGACTCCAAACATGGGGAGAAGACCAGGCGAGAAGTACGGCGGGCGGTGGAAGCCCTGCAGCCTGGCTTGCTGGGGCGGTTTTCCAGGACCTGTTTGTGCGGCAGCATCAGTAACTATGTGTAACTACACGTTCCATGTTCTGAGAAAGGAACTCACTTTTAAGTCAAGCTCCTGCTTCAACTTCCCCCCCTCCCCTGGCATCGGGTCGAGTTGATCCTCCTCCTTCCGGGCGCCCGGTGCAGGGGAACAGCGGCGTGGCTTGGCAGGTAGAGCTAAGATAATTACCAGTTTGCTAAAAGCAGGGGAAGCCAGATCTGGCGTCTGGGAGCTGCAGCATGTAGCTTCCTTCCTCCCATTTTTTTTCCCCCCCGCCCTGTGCGGGAGACCCAGCAGTCAAGAAGTAAAGATCTTCCGGGAGGCAGCCACCTCCGGCTGCTTCACCCCCAGGGGCATGTTCTCCTTGTTTTCCAGCCCAGCCTGCTGAGGCCGCTTGCGGAAATAGCAGGCTCGGCAGACGGAGTGGTACTTGTCTGCTCCTCCAATCACTTCCACCTGGCAAGAGAATGGGGAGAGTGACTCCTCAGAGCTCCGTTCCCCTTGAGGGGATCCCTCCGGACTGGCAGGACCGAGAGGGCGAAGTGACTTGAGGTGCTTTCTGTTCCGGGGGAACTCACCTCCCTCTCTGCTCCCAGCCTCTTGGTGTAGGAGGCTTCTCGGTAGCACTCCATGCACACGGCGTTCAGCTTCACCACGCTCTCTGCCAGCGGGACCAGGTTCAGGATGCTCCCGAAAGCCTGTGCCAAGACAGCAGATGGATGGTTCTTGATGGACCCCAAAGCAGCTGCTGTACTAAAGAAAAAAAGTGAGTTACCTTTCTCTGGAAAGTCCCGTCGAGAGCAGCAACGATGACGGTTTTCCCAGTGTTGGCCATCATCTCGCAGAACTCCACGATATCTGGGAACTGGAGGGAGGATAGAAACAGTGTGAGGAGGAAGAAGAGGCAGCACTTGGCTCAGGATCCAGCAGCACAGGGCACAAAGAGAGTCCTCAGCCTGCGGGGACCGAGGGAAGGGATTGACCACACCAGTAGGGTCAAACTGCCCCAAGGGCATTTCTTCCCACCACCTCCCACAGAGAATTCAGACCTCCTTCCCCACAGGGTGCTGAGAAGAGGCTGCGTCCTGCAGATCTCCCCAGGATCTGCCCTGACCATCCACTTACGAACTGGCCCTCGTCGATGCCGATGACGGCAGAGTGCAGCGCCTCCTGGTAGGTGTCCATGAGGAGGCAGGCTGGCAGGGCCTCCATGGTGTTCCTGCAGGGAAAGATGGGCAGAATCACAGAATATTCATGGTTGGAAAAGACTTTTGAGATCGAGTCCAACCACACACAAAAAAAAACCCCAAAAAAACCCCAAAAACCCACATATCACACCCACCCACAAACAGACACAAACCAAAACCTTGGGCACTACAGCATGCCCTGAAGTGCCTTGTCTACATGTTTCTTAAATCCCTCCAGGGATGGTGACTCCACCACCTCCCTGAGCGGGCTGTTCCAGGGCCTGACCACCCTCTCAGGAAAGTAATTCTTCCTAATATCTAATCCAAACCTCCCCTGCCCTAACTTCACACCATTTCCTCTGCTCCCGTCATTATTCCCTTGGGAGAAGAGGCCAACCCCCACCTCTCTACACCCTCCTTTCAGGTAGTTGTAGACAGCAATGAGGTCTCCCCTCAGCCTCCTCTTCTCCAAACTAAACATGCCCAGTTCCCTCAGCCTCTCCTCATAGGACTTGCTCTCCAGACCCCTCACCAGCTTGGTGGCTCTCCTCTGGACACGCTCCAGCACTTCAATGTCTGGGGTCCAGAACTGAACACAGCCCTCGAGGTGAGACCTCACCAGTGGCACGATGACTTCCCTACTCCTGCTGGCCACGCTGGTCCTGACACAGGCCAGGATGCTGTTGGCCTTCTTGGCCACCTGGGCACACTGCTGGCTCCCGTTCAGCCGGCTGTCCACCGACACCCTCAGGTCCTTTTCTGCTGGGCGGCTTTCCAGCCGCTCTTACCCAAGCCCAAGGTTGAAGCCAGGCCTCCCGATACCCAGGGTGGGGGTCCCTCCAGCCCCCAGGGACTCACTTATCGTGTGTGGAGACGCCGGAGGTGGAGTAGCGCGTGTCCTTGGCGTACTTCACCAGGAGGCACCGGTACTGAGCCAGCTGGAACCGCCGCACCCGCCGCATGAGCTCCGTGCTGCAAGAGAGGGTGGTCGGTGGGTCCCCAGCCCCTGCCCCCCACCCTCCTCCCAGCCT
>QJSC01017172.1:100267-119453 GCA_003697955.1 Calidris pygmaea
GGGTGGGGACAGCCAGGAGCCCCCCACGTCCCGGTTGCCACCCCCAACCCCTCCCAGCCCCCCCAGCCCCGGAGATGCCCCACTCGGGGCTCCCCATCCCGGCTGCCCCCTGGAGGAGGGGGGGGGTGCAGGCAGGGACCCGCCGCGGGGGGGCGACCCCTCGTCTCTGCCGGGCTCGAAGCCGCGGGGGGGGGGCCCGTCCCCGCCCACCGTTGACCGCCGGGTCCTCCCCGTAATCGTCGTCGCCCACGGCGGCGCTGGCCATGGCGCGGCGCATCCCGGCGCAGGGACGGGTCACCGTGTCGCTCCGTAGGTCCACGGTGCTCGGGGAGGGTCCGGCGGGGCCGGGGGGGGGGCCCGGTGGCTGTACGGCCCCCGCCGCCGTCGCGGCCAGCCGCCCCCACCGGAGCGCCGTGCCCGCTCCCCGCGCCGCCAGCATGGCCGGCACCGTCGGGACCGCCCCGCCGCAAGGGCTCCCGGGACCCACCGGCACCGGGCGGGGCTGGCGCTGGGACCCGCGGCCCGAGGGGGCTACGCTACCGGCACGGGGGAACGGCACCGGTGTGGGCACCGAGTGCGTCCCGGGGCTGCCCCCGCAGCGCGGACCCACAGAGCCCCCCATCCCCTCGCCCCCCCATCCCTCTGTCCCCCCGTCCCTCTGTCCCGCCATCCCTCCGTCCGCCACCTCTGCCCGGTGCCCCGAGCCACGGTGCGGGCGCAGGCGGAGGCGCTGGGGGGCACGGGTGGGTGCTGCCCCCGATCCCCCCAGCTCTCCCGCAGCCCCTCGCTTTCCCGGGAGTGCCCATCCCGGACGTCCCGCTGGAGGGATGGCAGGAGGCCGTGTGTGCCCGCTCGCCGTGGCTCTGCGGGCATCTACGAGTCTTCCCACAGATCCGTGGTGCCACGTGCTGTGGGGCAATGACTCCCACCACCCCGCTCCCGCTGCTGGCAGGGCCAGTGTGGGGTGACCTTGTGGCTGGGAATTGTCCCCGGCTTCTGGCTGCCTCTGCCCTGGGAACAGCTGACACTGTCTGGTGGCACCGCGGGCAGGCACGCACCACAGCGGCGCAGGGCCAGGGACAGCCCCACAGCTCTTGGCACTTTCTGCCAGCACCAGGGGGGAGCCCACCCGTGTCTGGCTCTTGCCAGAAATCCCCACTGCCCCCAGAGCAGGGGGGCATGTGCCTGGCACAGCAGCAAGACCCCCGCCTGCCCCACATCGGGCTGGACCAGCTGGAGGCTGGTGATGCTCCGTTGGGCAGACCTGCCCCGACGGGGCTCTGCTGGGGGGGCCTGAGCCGTGCCCCCCTGGTGCTGCAGGTGGGGAGGGGGCACAGCTCTGCAGCACTTGGCACTTGCAGGGGGCTCAGGGGGTGTTTGGGTGCCCCCCTTCCCCTCGGGGGCCACATGCTGCCTGTCCCCTGCCTGCCCGCTGCCTCTCCCCTCGCACGTGCTGCGCTGCAGCCCCCCAGCAGCCCCGCTCCAGCCTCCTTCATCCTCCCTCCACCATGCTCCACCACACATCCCCAACCCCCCCAACCTCTCCACCCCCACCTGAGAGCCCCCCCACCGCCGCCCCCGGCCGCCTGCCCGCACCCCTGCGTGCGGGGCCCCATGGCCGCCCCCCGCCGCAGCCCGCGCTGTCAGCCCCGCCGCCGAGCGAGCCATAAACAGTTCTTCACCGAGACGTTTTTCACACGCGGGGCCACATGTTAACAGTTTTTCTTTATTTACTGCCTCCATTTCCTCTTTGTTCCAGGAACTTGTCCTCCAACTTCAAGCTGCTCATGATTAGGCAAAAAAAAGGGCCTCTAATCTCCCCGATCTGATTTACCGTCACTGAGAGCAGGCGCTTCCCGTTACTGGCCCTGGACCTGGGAGCATGGACAGCCGAGCTCTGCCGGCTGCCGAGCCGAGCCTCTCCTCCCCAAAGCTGCCCCGCTGCCTTCCCAGCAGCTTCCTCTTCCAGTAAGCTCCGGGCAGCCCGGCCGGTCACGCCGCAGGTGAAGGGCTGGGGGGAACGGCAGCCATGGGGTCCCGGACCCCACTGTGGCTGGGGCAGCTGCCCCGAGGGCAGGGCAGGCTCTGGAGCCGATTGCTCTTCTCCTTCGGGAAGGGCCGTCTGGCTGGAGCATCCCCTGGCCATGGCCTCCTCAGCCGCTCGCCCGTTCGCCCCCGCTGCTGGTGGCCGGGTGGCTTTAGGGTGCCCCGTGGTGCCACCAGGCCACCTGCAGGGCTGTGGAGATCACCCGTCCTGGCCGTGCTCTCTCAGCCCCTCCAAACGCTGCTGCTGGAGACCCGAGGGGGCTCTGCGCTGTGCAGCCCCCCCAGCCCGGGCAGGCCCTGGGGTCCACGGCCACGCAGGGGGCTCTTTCACTGGGAGGTGGCCACATCCTCCTCAGAACCTTTCAGGATCCAGAGCCCCACGTCCTGCCAGCTCCCCCCCTGGGGGCCTTTCCTCTGGGGGTCCGCGCTGGGACCTGCCTCAGGGGTCCCCCCTGGCTGCTGCCAACCGGCGAGCCCCCTCCCCGTGGTGAGGCCAGTGCTGGGGCCGGCGGGAGGGCTGGTGGCCACGTGTGGTGCTGGCCGAGCCAAGGCTGCAGGCGTGCGGGCAGCGGGAGGGCAGCACCGGCGCCTGGCTGACGGCTCGGCGGGGGCTCGGCCAGCAGCTGGGGAGGGGGGGGTGGGGGTGGTTCACCCCGGGGCGGGGGGGCTTGCCAGGGGTTGGGCTGTGCCGTGGCTCCGGTGGCCGCCCACCTGCCCATGCTGGCCAGCGGCTCCCGGCCCCACCGGACGTGGGCTGAGCTCCCGCTCCAGCGGTGCCTCCCCGGGGCTAAAATTAGCAGCGGGGGCTCAGCGGGGAGCAGAGCCCGTTCCCGACGGGGAGGATCGTGTTTCGCACCCCCCCCCCCCCCCCCCCCCCCCCCCCCCCNCCTCTCTGCCACAGGCCTGGCAGCCGCCGGGGCGATTCCCGGAGCTGGACGGGGCCCCCGGCCCCACCGGCAGCCCCGCCGAGAGCCGTTGCCAGCCCCTGCCCGCTCCCCCCGGCTGCACGTCCCGGCCCCCCCGGCCCTGGAGCTGAGCCCCCACACGCCTCCTCCCCACCGGTGCCTCCGGAGGGGCCGCAGCCAGCGCCGGCGTGGTTGTGCCTCCTTGGCCACCACCGGGCTGGGGCTGAGCTGCCTTCCCCCCCCCTCCCCGGCACACACGGCTACCGTGGGGACAGGGCTGGTGGCCGGTGCTCAGCTCCCAGGCTTGGTCAGTGCTGCCGGTGGCCCAGGTGATGCCACGGGTGTCTTGTGCCAGGTGCCTGGCGCTGGCCGCAGGGCCTGGCAGTGAATTGAAGTGCTCGCCATGAGCTGGGGGGGTTTTCCTGCCGGGCTGCCTTGGCCCCGTGGCCGCGCTGCCCACGCTGCCTGCCCTCTGGGCTGCCATAGCTCGTCCTTGTGGGCTGGGGCTGGCCGGCCGGAGAGCCCCACTCCCACCCGGGCAGGGGGGAGCCACCATCAATCATCCCCCGAGGGGCAGGAGCCACGGAGCCAAGTGATTTCCTACTGTGGGGAACGGTGGAGCGATGCCTAGAAGTGCCGGGACGTGCCGGGCTCAAGGTTCAGCCTGCCAGGGACGCTGCCACGCATGCTGTGGCTAGTGCCGTGCCACACCGTGGCCACCCCCTCCACTGGGGGTGGAGGTGATGCCGAGGGACGGGTGCTGCCCTCTCCACCGCTGTCCCGGTGTAACGGCACGGTTGGCCGGTTGGGCCTGGGCTCTGGGGGGGGTGCGATGGCGACTGCTCACACACACATGGCATCCAAAGGAGCCCGAGCCCGGGGCAAACCCTCAATGGCCCCCTTGGGACGCACTTGGCGGGCACCGGCTGCCCCGAACGGGTGGGCTGGGACTGGCCGGAGAGGGACTGGTGGGGGGGATGGCCAGCACGGTGCGAGGTTTGGCTACGATTGGGCTGGTGGCTCCCCGTGGGGCAACGGCTGGGGACGGAGCCCCCGGGCGAGCGGTGGTCGGTGGCCCTGGTCCCGGGGATGTCCCGAGAGCCGCGGGCACCGGGGGAGCCTCCGTCCGGCAACCGGGACGAGCCGTGTCCCGTGGCCGTAGCCCGCCGGAGGCTGCCGGTCCCCGGGGCTGCGGGCGCGGAGCGGAGCCGGCGGGCGGTGCGGTGCCGGCCGGTCCCCCCGTCCCCAACCTGCCGGGGCTGCTGGGGTGACCCCTCCCTCCGCCGGCAACAACTTTTCCAGTAAAACCACCGCAGAAATCCCGGCTTCCCGACAGGACCGCCCCTCGGCCGCCGGGGGGGCGCGGGCCGCCCTTAACCCTTCCCGCCCCGGCCCCGCCGCCGCCGCCTCCCCGGCCCCCGCGCTGCCCCGGCCACCGGCTCCGGGACCGGGGCTCTGCCCACCCGCCCCGGGGCAGCGATGCCTTCACTCCCGGGGGGACCGGGGAGTCCCAGGAGGTGGCGGGATGCCCGTGCTAGAGGAGCCCGAGCCGCTGTGCATGGGGTGTGGGTGGGAGAGAGTGGCCCCCGGGGGTCTTGGTGCCCCCGCATCCTGCCCAGGTGTGCTCCAGCTGTGCCAAGGTGGCAGTGCCAGGGGTGCGGTGGGTTTTCCTTCTCCGGGTGCAGAAGACGTGGAGGGAGCAGGGCCTCCACCCCGCCGTGGGGCAACAGGAGCATCCCGAGGGCCGAGGAGATGGGCAACGGTCTGGGGGAAAAAGCCCCTCTCCCAGGGGGACCCCAGCATGGCCTGACCCCTGGGGCTGCGGGCAGAGGGGACAGCAGGGGGGTAGGGTCCTCCGGTGGGACGGGATCCTGCCTGTCCTTGGCCAAGCAGGAGTATTGTGCTGTGCGGGGCTGGGGGTGCGGGGACCCCTCATGGGGTGTCTGTGGCTGGGCCTGGCCGTGGGTCAGAGGTGTGTGTCCCCGGGCAGAGGTGTGGAGGGTGCCCGAGCTGCTGGATGAGGATGGGGAGAGGAGACCACCGCAGGTGGGTGGCAGGGAGGGAGCAAACCGCGGCCATGTCCTCGGTGGATGGGACGCAGCGGCTTCGGCTGCACGTGGCAGGTTGGGGTTGGACCCATGGGTCGTCCTCTGCGTCGAGGAAGGGTGCAGGGGGCTGGGGAGGTCCCCTCGATCCTGAGCCCTATGGTGGGAGCAGCTCTCGGGGACACCCTGCCAGAGCATCGCTCTGGTGATGGCTTGGGGCTGGGTGGCTGTGCCAGCTCCACAGCCCTGCCCCTGGAGCTCCACGGGGTCGCTCCTGCCGGGTGGGCAAAGCTGGGGCTGGCTGGGCAACCGGGAACCAGGTCTGTGTGCCAGGAGCAGTGCCGGGCCATCCCTGGCCGTGCCCTGCTTGCCGCCAGCCCTGGCCCCGCGCTGGCTGCTGCACTGGCCGAGCCAGGGCTGAGGTAAGTGCTGTAATTGTTTTCTCTGTGGCCCGAGATGAATAATTGAGAGGTCTTTGAGGAGAATTAATTAGCCCGTTTATTGGCAGTAAATGCTTTTCTCCAGATGATGAAATAGATCCCGAGCCACACGTGGGGCGGGCGGATGCAGGTCGCTGAGGCTGCTCCGGAGCTTGCTGGTGCCAGGTCCGTGGGTCAGCTGTGCCCCGTGCCCGCCGTGGGGCCGGCATGACGGTGCTGTGTCCCATGGCTCCCTGGCAGCCCCGTGTGCCCAGAGCTCACTCTCCCCATGGCCAGAGCTTGGTGTGGGGAGCACAGCGTGGGTGGGAGCAGGGGGGCACCAAAGGGTGGGCAGGATCCTACCCCAGCCCCGTGCAGAAGTTTCTTCCAGGCTGCTCTGCACAGGGTGGGCTGGCAAATCCCTCTGAGCCAACCCTGGCAGAGCTCTGTCCCATGGCATGGCATGGCATGGCACAGGGGGGCTGGCTGGTGGCCCCAGCAGAGGGGTGGGAGTGAGGCATGGAGCCCCTCAGCTGCCTGAAGCTGTCAGCTTCTGAGCCAGCCCTTGGTCACCCAGTGCCAGCACCCCGGTGTCCCCATGTCCCCATGGGTTACTAGTGCCTCTGTGGTGGTGCAGGGAGGGCAGACCCCAGTGCTGCAGCCCTCTGCCCCCCACCACGTCCCCGTGGCTCCCAACTCCCTCACGGCTCACCCTGGGGGCTCCCTTCTTCTGCAGACCCCGCTATATCCCCTTGTGTTTCCTTCCTCCTGGCTGCCAAGCTGGTGCCAGCTTGGGGCTTGTGGCCTTCATCTCCTCCTCCTCCTCCTCCCCTGGGCGTGAGGGGAAGGGCCCTGCATGGCCAGAAATGCTTAAACAAGGATTTCCTTGTTGCTGCACGAGCTGTTTGCCTTGCTCCCAGGCCAGCCGTTAATGAGGTTTGGCAGGAGGCACTGGCAGCCCCGGCCATTGGATTTCTATAAATCAACCCGGTGCTAATGCGTGGGGCTTGCTGGGACGGAGCTGTCGGCCCCGGGGCACGCGTGGGGACCACAGCCCACAGGCGGCTCGGGGTTGGGATGGAGCTGCTCACCCTCCCTGCCTGGCACCGCAGCCCCCGGGGCTCGCCGGTGGAGGTTGGGGGGCGGTGGGTCCAAAGGCAGCCCTCCCAACCTGCAGGGCTGGGCTTGCTCTGTGACACCGAGGCGTGAACGTCCCATCCCGTCCCCCCACCCCCCCCAGTTTTGGGGCGGTTGGATTGGGGGGCAGGCTGGGCTTGGCGGTCACAGCCCCGTGGGGGCCGTGGGATGCTCCCCCTGGGCGTGGAGCATCCTGGCAAAGCGCAGAGGAGTGGGGGCCGAGGGGGCCGTGGCTGCTTCCCAGCAGGCAGGTCGGAGCGGCCCCTCCAGCTGCGTGTTTCCAGGAATGGCAGAAAGCAAAATAAAGCAGCTTCCCACAGCCGAGGTCCCGCCGCGTCCTGGTCCTTCCCCACATCCCCCACCCCCTTCCCCCAGACCCGGGGAGGCCGCTGGGTGCTCAGCGCGATGGAGGGGGGGGTGAGAGGGTGGCTCTGCCCCCCTGCCTGCCCTGCCTTGGGGTGGGGGGCCGGGGCTGTGCCCCCCAAACCCCCCTGCGTCCCCCTGGGGCAGCCTCAGGCATGCAAAGCAGGGCAGGCAAATCAGCCAGCCCTCCGGGAAGCATCGCTGCAGCTGTGGCTGGTGGCTACCGCAGGGTGGCTGGCCCTTGCCGGGAAGCAGCGCGGTGGTGGTGCTGGTGGCAGGGGCTGCACGTGGGCCCGAAGCTGCCCGGTGGCCACTGGCGCGGGGAGGTTGGGGGTCCTGCCACCCCCATGTAGCCCTGGGCCACCCTCTGAAAGAGTGGTCGGGCATTGGAATAGGCTGCCCAGGGAGGTGGTTGAGTCACCGTCCCTGGATGTGTTTAAGGGACGTTTAGATGCGGTACTGAGGGATATGGTGTAGGGGAGGACTTTGTAGAGTAGGGTAGACGGTTGGACTCGATGATCCCAAGGGTCTCTTCCAACCTCAATGATTCTATGATTCTATTCTATGATTCTCTTGGGCGGCCATCCCTTCCCCGCCGGGGACACTGGCCGTGTGGGGCCATGCCTGGCCGGGAGCCTCGCTGGGACGGCCCGAGCAGGGCACGGGGGGGGTTCACATCCAGAAGGGCCTCCTGGGAACGGGGCTCTTGCGGATTTTGCTCCGGGCAGCTCTGTGTCCGGGAGAGGAGGCGCTGGGAAGCGGGAGCTGTTATCTCTGGTTTCCCACAGCTGTGGTGGCCGGGCTGTTTGCTCTCCTCACCTGCGGGACGGTTTGGGGAACCGGGGTGACCTGTCCCCCTGCCCCGCGCTGGCCGCAGCTGGGGCTGGAGCTCATTTCCGCTCGCGGGGGCTCCTGTCGGTGTCCTCTGGTTCCTCTGAGCCCCCTCATCTCTCCCGTTTGGCAGACACCATGTCCCCCCACCCCGGTGTGCCAACAGAGCCTGAGGCAGAGCCCCCCCGGGGGGAGCGGGCTGGTTTGGCAGCAGAGCCTTTGAGCCAAGGAGGGGGCTGTGGGGCTGGGCTGAGCTCCCCTGGCCATGGGGATCAGTGGGGCTGAGGTTCTGGGGGGTCACAGCAGGATGCTGGAGGGAGCGGGGCCATGCTGTGCCCACGGCCAGAGCATACGCTGGGTTCTGGGGGGCTGGGCTGAGCGTGGGGTAGCAGCAGCCCCAACTCCAGCAGCTCCCTGTACTGCAGAGCTGCTGGGAGAGTGGCGAGGCTGCGCCGGGACGGTGGCTCGGGGAAGAGCCACCAGTCTCAAAGGTGACACGTTTCGGTTCCTGCTCTGAGTGTGCTTCCCCCCCCTTATCACGAAACCCTCGTGCTCTCACTCTGAAAGAGAGTTTCTGCAGCGTGTGGAAACCGAGAGACATCCCGGCCCCAAACTGGCTGGGCTCCGGTGGGGTCACCGCTGGCTGCCAGGAAAGCCCTGGCCCCCTCCCCTGGTCGTGGGGCTGCAGCAGCCCGTGCCAGGGCAACCCGGGCTGGTGGTGTCCCCCCAGCTCAGCAGTGTCCCCCTGCAGTGCCCCGAGCAGGGTGGCACTGGGATGGTGACGGGGCCAGCGGGCAGGTGTCCCCAGGAGCTGCCCCTCCATCTCTGCCAGCGTCCCACCCCCCTCTGCTCCCATCGCTCTGGGGTGCTGCCAGCGCCGATGGGGGTGGGCTGATGGGGACAGAGAGATGATGGGGACAGAGGGACAGTGCTGCTGCTGAGATGGTGCGGTGGCTGCGGCTGGGACCCACCACTTCCCCTCTGCTGGCACCTGCCTGGGGGTGCCAGCGCAGCTGGGGGCTCCGGACTGCAGCCGACGGCCGCAGAGTGACATCCTGACAGCAGCCGCAGCCACGCGGGGCTGAGCACGGGCGGCACCGGGAACCCCCAGCTCCATGGGGACCCCCTTATGACCGGGGTAGCTGTGCGGGGCACTGGGGTGTGCAACGCTACAGGTGGGGGCATCCGTGCCAAGCTGGGAACCCAGGCATGTTCTGGCCCCCGCGCTGGCTCCGGGGGCTCCCGAGACCCCCCTCCTCGCCGTGGGCAGGGACCCTCTGTGGGTCCTGCGAGGGCAGGGCTGGGAAGAGGAACCCGGTTGATGGGGGAGATTGTGCAAGGAGGGACCCGCACGGCCGGGGCGGGGTGGGGGGGACACGGCAGCCTCTGCCAGTGTCGAAATTCCACGCTCTTACAGAAAAGCCCCCGGGCAGAATTCCTGACAGGGGTGATTCATCCCCCGCTGGAAGCGATGACTTTGCCTCACCAGTAAAACCTCTTCAGCCCAGCAGAGGAAAGGGGCAGCCAGTGCCACTGCGCCCTCGCGGCCACCAGCGCCCGCTGTGGGGTGACGGGGTCACCCCGAGCCCCGCGGGGTGATGGGTTTGCCGAGGGAGCCAAGGAGGGCCAGGGGCAGCGGGGGCTGAGAGTCACCGGCAGGAGAGGTGGCCGCCAAGTGTGGAATCGAGTCCCTGGCTTCCATCCCCACGGGGGCTTCTCCTGCCCCGGCTGCCACCCCGACCCGGTGCCAGGGCCAGGTGCTTTGGGGGGACCGTCCCCCGCCGGTGAGGGCACGCGGGACAAGCCCTTTCCAGGAAGCGTGTGCGAGGGCAGCCAGGCTGCAGAGTTCCCGACAGCAGCTCTGGTTTTAATAACAGCAAATCAATGGATGCCCGATTCCGGCCAGAGCAAACTCCTGCGCTTCCTTCCCCGGCCTCCCCGGCCGGTGGCTTCCCTGCAGGGCAGAAACGACCACCATGGGAGGGACCCCCGACTTTGGCCACTGCACGTGCTTTTCCGAGCGCCGATGGCCCACCCTGCCTGGCTCGGCTGCACCCCATGGCGAGGGGAGGTGGGGGTCCCCGCGGCCCCTGCCCAGCCCCTCGCTGTGCCCACCCCACGCAGGTGCTGCCCGCAGGGCTACTCCGTGGCCGGGCATTCCCAGCTGCTGCCGGCTGCTGCCCCCCCCCCCCCCCCCCCCCCCCCCCCCCCCCCCCCCCCCCCCCCCCCCCCCCCCCCTTCCCCGCGGGGCTTGCACAAACCTCCCCGCTCTCTTTGTGCTTGTTTTGAGAACAGATTAGTCATGGCTCTTAGCTGGCTTCCAGCAAACTGCACAACAGCACCATGGAAAAACGAGAACAGCAAAGTGATGACTCAGCAGGGCTCACGCTCCCGTCCCTTGGGTGCCAACTGTCCCCTGATCTCCCAGGCACCGGCCGGGACCACCCGGAGGATGGGGCAACCAGGCTTGGGGGGCGATGCAGGGGAGGAGAGACCAGGCAGAGCCTGGCTGGACGCGGCGGTGGGCGAGCAGGGGCTGGGGAGGTGCTGGCTGGGCAGGACGCCGGGTCCCCGGGGTCCCTGGGGGTGCCAAGCTCCCGAGCCCCATTCTGTGCCCAACAGGTGGGGGGTCTCCTCCACCCCACCAGCACCTCGCTGCCCCAAGCCCTCCCTGCCATGCGTTGGCTGGAGCATCCTGCTGCCGGCAGCTCCCACTCCATGCCCTGGCGAGGCTCTGTGGGCACCGAGGCTGCCACGGCACAGAGGGGCTGCCAGACCCTCGCCGGGCGGCAGCTCAGCTCCTCGGAGCCACAGGGAGTCCTGCGGGCTCAGCTGGCACCTCCTGGGCACCGGGTGCCTCCTGACCAGCACCTGCACTCCGGAGCCGTGCCGGTGACAGGAACTCCCCGGGGTGGGCCCTTACCGTACCTCGCACCTCGCTCTGCAGCCCTTTTATTGCCCTGCCTTGGCCGGCTGCCCGGCGGCACGGCACGCTGCCAAGTCTCCGTGCCAAGGTGGCTTATCGTGATCCCATGGCGCTGGACACCAACTGGTGCCGGCTGCCAAGGATGAACAATGTAATTGCTGGAATTACAGTAAAGTGCTCCCATTCCCACTCGTTAACTGCTGAGACGGGGCCCTTGGGTCCTTCTAGGGAACATCTGCTCCAGCTGTGCCCTCTGCCAGCCGCACGCCCCGCTCTCGCCCAGTGCGGCGCCGCCTCCAGCCCGGTGGGCACAGGCTGGAGCTGCTCTCTGCCAATGGGACCCATGGGGCAGGCACTGCCCGCCAGGCTGGGGGGCACCTTGGGGTCCCCAGCATTGTTTACTGGTGGGGAGGGGGCAGGTGGGCAGCGGCAGCGCCAGTCCCCGCAGATGGAGGGTCCCACGTGCGGGAGCCCCATCCCCAGCCCTGTGTGTGGCATTGCCGCTGCCCGCTCCGGTGCCGGGGGCCGAGGCCAGGGCTGATGCGAGGCCAAGGGATGCTCCGGGGTTGGGGTTTGGCACCTGCCCACGGCTGCTTTGCCAGGGTCATCCCAGGACTCCGCACTCTGCTGGGCAAACACACCCAAGGCAGCTGGCAGCCTGCACCCGGAGCACCCACGGGGACCTCCCGTGACGTGCCGTCGCGTGCCCGTGCCCAGCAGTGACGGCGGCTGATGGCAGCCACCTCACCCACGGCTGCCAACGCAGGTGCAAGAGCAGCGTGGGGCCGGGCCGGGGTCTCCAGCTGGGGGTCGGGAGGATGGTGGCCCCATGGAGGATGCAGGAATGGGTCTGCCCCTGTGCAGGTGGGACGTGGCAGCGGGACCCTCGGTCCCCAGCTCAGGGGTTGGGGCTGCAGGACGTGTCCCACCGCCGTCCCCTGCCCCAGAGCCCCGGCACGGCCGGCGCTGGGCTGCTGCTCCCTCCGCCTTGGCCGTGTCCCCAGCCACGGGACGGGGCGGGAAGGGGGGGGCCTGCGGCTGCCATTGCCACAGCAACGCGGCTTTGTTTGAAACCTTCCTCTGAAATGTCAAGACTTTATTCAGGCTCCAGCTGCCGCTGCCGGGATGCAAACTTCCTCCCAGGCTGTGGAAACGTTCTGGAGCTGGGGGGGGGGGAAGTTCCACTCTGAACGTCTGTGTCTGCGTGGGCAGTGAGAGCCCTGCCCCGTGCCACGGCTGGTGGTCACAGGGTGCAGGACCGAGCCCCCCGGTGGGCGCTGGCGTGGGCAGGGGCTGGGGGGCGGTGGGAGAGGCTGCTCCCTCGCAGGGTCCCGTGGGGCGGGTGAAGGGTCTGCATCTCTCAAAGCCCGGGGAGGTGTTGGCTGGTGGGGCAGCGGGACCCCCAGCCCCCGGTGGGCGAGGGGAAGGGTGAGCTGGCGGATGTGGCACCGGGCCGGGGGGGGGCCGGGGCAGCGCAGCCCCCGGAGCTGCTGATGGAAGGAGTGAGGAATCCACAGCTGCTGGCTCCCTCCGCGCTGACGGCGGGTCTGGCCAGAGAAGCAGCAACAGAGAGGGGTTTCCATGGGGATGTACACATTTCTCCGGGCTCCTCAGCATCCTGAAATACACCCTGGCCAGGGCACAGGGGTCCTGCTGCCACCCCGTGCTCCCCGCCTGCTGGCAGCTCTCCCCCAAGCCAGGCATGTGGCAAAGGGGCTCGGGACAGCCCTGGCCACTGAGGCTCTACCTCCTCTGTGCCAGTGATGGGACGGGTGACCACTGGCCGAGCCCCTGAGATGGCCAGGGATCTCATGCCACACTGGGGGGCCGTGCTGTGTGTGCCTTCCCTGGGGACAGAGGGGCAGATGGGGTCGGGGGGGGGGGATGCTCTGGGACCAGTGGCTCCCGTGCCGTCCCCAGGGCTGTGCCGCACAGCGGGAGCTCATGCTTCCCGGCAGCTTGCTGGGGAGCAGATGTCACAGTCCCTGTTCCCAACCGTCCCCCTGGCCCTGGCCTGCAGAGGAATTGCCATGTAAGGAGCAGGTGGTGCCATTTACAGTAAGTCCCCGGCTGCTGCACACCCCTTTCCTGCATCCTACTGGGAAATGCGGCGGGGGATGTGGGAAGGTCCTGGCGCTGCGGGGCCGTGGCAGGAGGAAGTGCACGAGGGGTGTGCCGCGAGGTCGGGGCGTTGATGGAGACATCCCTGCCTGCCTCTGCCACCCCGGCACCCACCTTCCTCGGGGTGGCCACTGAGTCCCGGGTGCAAGGACAGGAGAGCGACCGGCCCCCTGGGTGATGATGACCCCGCCAGCCCAGGGGGACACCCCTAAAGAGCCCCATGCGGCACCATCTCCCTCCTGCTGGGGGGCTGTGGGTTGTGCCCAGCCCCATGGCTGCCCTGTGCCCTTCGTGTCTCGGGATGGAGCCGGCATGGCCCAGGTGGGACAAGAGGGTTCCAAGCAGGAAGGTCCCCTCCTGGCACATCCGCTGCTCCCCCAAGGGGAGGGGGCTGCTCTCCCCACAGCGGCGGCGCAGTCAGGCTGGGGGTCCCAGTGTGGGGTTGGGGTGCCCCCGTGGGTCTGTCCTGCTCCCCCAGGGATGGCAGAAGGCTGTGCCCTGCTGGGCTTCACCGTGTGGCTGGGGTACACGCAGCAGAGCCGCGGTGCCCAGCTGAGCCCCCCCCCAGCTGCGGTGCTGCCTGCCCCGCCGGGGGCTGCCGGCCTGCGGCAATCACGGGCTGCAGTTGTTTCCTGGTTTTGGGTCCGCAGATGCTGGTCTGCACCCCAGCAGGTTTCCTGCACCCCCTGACCCTGCAGGGTTCGGCTTCGCCATCCCGGCAGACACTTCCTTCTCATGCCAGTAATGAGCTGCCGGCGTGGTGGGAAGCGTCGGCAGCTGCCCCGTGCCCTTCTAGAGGGGGGCCAGGTTGGGACAGAGCGGGGGGTTCCAGGGGCAGGAGGCAGCTGCCTCTCCCTGCCCAACCTCCCTCCTGCGCCCCGACATCTTGGTGGGTGCTGGTGTGGCCCTGCTCGCTCTCGCCCTGCTCCTCACAGTCACCGTCACGGTGTGGAGGAGGCAGTGGAGCCTGTGTGTACAGCTGCAGTGAGTTCTGCTGGTTCTCAGCCTGTGGCTCCCACGCTGCCTGGGGAGGTGTGTGAGCCAGAAGGCTCCCCACCACCTGGGAGTTGCTGGACAACCTGTCCCATCCCATCCCATCCTATCCCATCCCATCCCATCCCATCCCATCCCATCCCATCCCATCCCATCCCATCCCATCCCATCCCTGCTGGTCCCAGCTCAGCCCCAGCACAGAAGAAAGCCCGTGGGCATCTTCAGCTTCCAGCACGGGGAAGGACAGGGCTGGGGTCGCTGCCTGACAGGGTGCTGGTGCCGGTGCCCGGTCCACCCCAGGGCTGATGCAGCACGGCGAGGAGACTGGGCACCCTCCTTGGTTGTGGGGTTGCCCAGCTTGGCTCACTGTGGCTGCCTCCACGCTCGCTGCCAGCTGCTCCTCAGGCTGCCCCGAGTCCCTCTCTGGGGGACACCAGCCGATCACCCAAGTGCTCCTGGCCAGGGAGATGGATGCCAGGTCCTCAGGGAGAGGGGGGCTGCGGTGTGCCCTGCTCTGTGCCAGCTCGGTGGGCAGCCACGCTGTGCCCAGATGGTGCCTGGTCCCAGGAGACATGGGGTGGGGGGACCCACAACACCGTGGTGTCTCAGCCCCATTCCTGGCCCCTGCCCCGTTTCCCATCTGGCTCCCGGCACCACCACGCAGGGACAGGGTGTAATCACGGCCGAGAATGATTTCCCCGTCCAGGAAGCCTCCGTGGGGATGAGCTCAGCCTGCCCCGGCCGCGGGGCAGAGGGGAACTGGTTGCCCATGACACGCTCGATCAGCCGCTTACGAAACGCGGGGCCAAGTCCGCTCGGCTTTTCTGGAGAAGGCGAGAGGTTTGTGAAACCTTGGGCAGGGATTTGCCCGTCGGCCGCCGCGTCACCGCTGCCGCGAGGTTGGGTTTATTCCAAGAAACCCGTGGGGCCGGACGAGCTTCCCGGACTCTCGACTCAGCAGCTGGTTGCAGCACTGCCCCGGCCCGAGCGGGAGGGGGGAGGCCCCCAAACGGTGACACGGGCACCCGGGGTCCTTCTGGGAAGGGGCAAAACCGGGGTTGTTCCCTGGGGCTGGGGTCCAGCCGGGGGTGCTGGGCATGGATGCTGCAGGGAGCCCAACCGCCCTCCCCAGAGGGCACCTTCCCCTCATTCTGCCGGGGGTTTGGGGGTGCTCAGCCCCCCCCAGAGCCCCAGTTCACCATCCCCTGCTCTGCCCTGCTCCTCCACAGAGCTGTGAGGCTCCAGGTCCCTCCCCAGATGCTGTGAGCATCGTGGGGGCGATGCTCCTGGCCGGCTGGGGGCTGCTGTGCCCCATGGTGCTTTCCCCCCCCCCCTCGCCCCCCCACCCCACGTTTCCTGGCGTGGGGCCGGGAGCCACCAGTGCTGCCGGGAGCCCTGACGTCGGGGATGTGCCTCGGCAGGGCCTGGCGGGCGGCCACCCCTGCGCATGGACATTCCTCGCATAGCTCCGGCGGGTGCCCGGGCAGGCCGCGCCGCTTCCTGGCAGCCCGCGAGCCACGACCCGGAGAGCGGCACCAAAATAGTCCCAAAAATAGTCGCTGGGAGGACCACGCCGTGCCCACAGCCCCAGCGGGCACACGCGCCATCCCTCTGCTGCGGGGCGATTCCTAAGGGAAGGCTTTTCCCAGCGAGTGGGGTTCCCCGGTGCAGGATGCCCGGCAGGATGCCCGCAGTGCAGGGCTGGGGGTGCTGCGGGGGCTGTGGAGCACAGGGTGCCCTGGCACAGCCTGCTCCTCGCTGCTGGGGGCTCTGCGAGGGGTTCCTCGTGCCCCCCCGGACACAGATTTCCAGCTGGGCATCACGCTCCCCTCTGGCTGGAGCTGTGGAGTTATTCCCGTGCCTGGTCCGCACCCCCACAGCCACCGCGGGAGGTAAGAGCAGGGGGCAGGCACCAGGGGAGACCCCTGGGGTAAATCCTTGCCTCCTCCCCCTGTATCTTTCCTGGGGCATCTGCTCTGGGCCAGGCTGGGGTTCACCCCATCACACGCCGCCTCCACCTTCCCCTCCCAAAGCCGGGTTGGGGACCAGCTGGGAGGCAGGAGGGACTTGGGGCTGTGCCACGGGCAAGCCTTGGCCACCAACTTGTCTTCTCCATGTCCCGCGGTCCAGGGACAGTTTCCGTAGCCGCACCACGAGCCCGAAGCCGGGGGGCAAGTCCTGTCTCCTGCCCCATGGCTCGGCCCGGCTGTCGTGGGGCTCAGACGTACCTGAGCGGTGGGGCAGCACTTACGCACGTCAGGGCAGTGAGTCACCGTGATGGGATCACCCCGGCACCGAGCACGGCTCCAGGAAGCCGGCGCTTACGTGGTGTTGTAAACACCATCCCGGCATCACAGGGGCCGGGGAGGGACGTGCGTCACACTCGGAGGGGGCCCCGAGTGGCCTTGGGGGTGCAGGGGAGAAAACAAAGCAGATCTGTTGCTTTTTTTTTTTTTTTCCTTAAAAAATAGTGCTCTTTATTATAAATTATGGAAACGTTTCCTTTCTGAATATAAATATAAATATGTGCAAAGTTTCATCTGAGTTTTGTTTTGGTTGAATTTTCAAGCATGGTTTCGCTCAGCCCTCGAGGCTGGAGGTGAAGATGGAATCTTTATAAAAGACAGTGATTCACGTTGGCCTGTAAACATCCCTTTGGTTAAAAAAAAAAAAAAAAAAAAAAAAATTAAAAAAAACACCATTAAAAAAAAAAGAGCCAGAAAAACCCAACTGCTTCTCCAGGCGGACACAGACAAGCGCTCGCGGGATGACACGCTCCAGGGGATGCTCCCGCCATGTTCCCGTGGGAATCGGTGCCCCTGGAGCGGTGTGTCCGGGGTCCGGGGGGAGCAGCCGGGCAGAGGTGGGGTGCGACACTCGGGAGTAACGGTCCAGCGGCAGCACCGGGTCCCCAGGGGCTCCTTGCAGATGCGGTCGCGTGGGACTCTCAGCAGCGTCAGGACATGCTGTTTCCTCTCTGGCATCGCGGGACGTTCACCGGGACCGTTTAACGCGCAGTGTCACCAAACGATGTGCAGTAACCCAGACCGTGGGGCAGGGAGAATATTAAGGCTTAGTCCCCCGGAAAATAGCAACAAGGGGGGAAAAAAGGCAGCGACCTCCAAGTCTGGGGCCTGGTGTGAAAGGAGCTTCCACCCACAAGGAGGCAGCAAGAGGTAAAGTACAGTACGGGCAAAAAACACTTTCCCCTTAAAACCGAGGAAAAGCGATCAGGCACTCGCTGGACTCCAGTGCTTTCCGTTCTCTGGTGGCAGAAGGGGGTTCTCGCCAGGATGCCCCCCGGTGTGGTCCCGCCGTGGCAGTGGGGATGTGGCTGTCGAGAGGGATGTCCCCCCCGTGCCACGGGTGCCATCCTGGCTGCCCGAGCCCCATGGGGGCTTTGCTGAGGGGCTCTCCCCGGCCGCTCTCCTTGGGCACACTTGTAACATCCACCGTCCGACCGGAGCAGCCTCCTTCCCCATGGAAAGGGGGTGTCACGCTTCCTCTGGGGGGGTCCCCCAGCACAAGGGGCGCCAGGCTGTGCTGGCCACAGCCCTGAGCCCACCGTGGCTTGCCCAGTCCCACTCCTCTCCTTCCCAGAGGGAGAGGCTCGGCGTGCCCCGCGAGTCCCCACGTCGGTGGGGTGTTGTGCCTGTCTCCCCTGCTCTTGTGCTTGTAGCGTGTGACCTCGTTCCACCAGCCCCTTAGAGGGGGGCATCGTACTGGTCCAGGAACTCCTTGATGGGAGCCGGCAGCTGAGTCATCTTCTCGTAGGAGTCCAGGTGCCCATTGACGGTCTTGCGGCAGAGGTGCTGCAGGGTGGAGACGCTGGAGGAGAGCGGGCGGCTCAGCACCAGGGGGATCTTCTCGCCCCCCGAGTAGATGTAGTAGGTGCGCTTGGGGTGCAGGGCCCCCCCCGGCTGCTCGGGGACGGCGCAGGGGGCGGGCGGCATGTAGTGATGTACCAGCTTGAGCACGCAGTCGAAGCGGGGCACGGGCTGGCTGCTGCGGGGGTCGCTCTGCAGGGAGAAGCTGCCGCCCTCGCACTGGATGCGCAGGTTCTTGGTGCCCGACTCCGTCTTGACGCTGAGGGTGAAGAAGTGCCGCTGGTCCGAGCTGTCCCTGATGAGGAAGGTGCCGGCCGGCTCGGTGCTCAGCAGCAGGTTGGCCTCGCCGCCCGTCACCGTGCTCCAGTAGAAGCCGCTCTCCTGCAGCTTGCGCACGGTGTTCACCACCAGCTGGTACTCGCTCTTGGAGCTGAACGTCTTGAGGCGCAGGCTGGTGTCGAGGGGGCGGCTCATCCCGGCGGCGGGGAACTTGCTGTGGGTGACCATGGCGCAGGGAGCCAGCTTTGCGCGCTCGGGGTGCTGCTGCCGGGAGCAGCGGCTGCTACACCATCACCTGCGGCAGAGAACGGCGGTGAGCCACGGCATCCCCGGTACCCGCCTCCCCCTTCCCCACGGCACCGGGCTCCCCCCGTCCTCGGCTATTGCCCTCCTGGGGAACCAGCATCCCCGGTCCCCAGCTATCACCCCCCCGCCGTGGGGCACCAGCATCCCCCAACCCCGGCCGTAGCCCCGGTGGGGCACCGGCACCCCTGGTCTCTGGCTCTCCTCTCACCGTGGGGCACTGGCTCCCGGTTATCTCCCTCCCGGGGGGGACCGGCATCCCCTGACCCCGGCTGTAGCCCCGGTGGGGCACCGGCATCCCCGGCTATCCCGATCCCTGGGGGAGCACCGGTATTGCCGGTCTCCGGTTCTCCTCTCGCCACGGGGCACTGGCTCCCGGTTATCTTCCTCCCGGGAGGGGGAAACCGGCACCCCCGGTCCCGGGCTACCCCCTCCTGGGGGACACCGGCATTCCCGGTCTCCAGTTCTCCTCTCGCTACGGGGCACTGGCTCCCGGTTATCTCCCTCCCGGGGCCGGAGGACCGGCACCCCCGCTCCCGGGCTATCCCTTCCTGGGGGGACACCGGCATCCCCGATGCCGGCCATCCCTCCCCGTGGGACGCCATCGGTCCCGTCTCCCCCTCCCGGTCCCCGGTCCCGCCGCGGGCAGCTCCGTACCTGGGGTGGCGGGTGCCGTGGCCGGTCTCAGCGGCGGCGGCGGGGCCGGTTTGTCGGCGGCGGCGGCGGCGGGCGGACGGCGGAGCTGGCAGGGCGGCCCGGGGAGGCCTCTTATAGCGGGGAGCTGAGCCCGCCCTCGGGTTCCTGGAACTGCGAGGCTTCTTGTAACGCTGCCGGCGCCCTCCCGCCGCCCCGCCCGGCCCGGCCCGCCTCGGCTCGCCGCCAGCCTCCGCCGGCCCATTCCGGGCAGCGCAGGCCGCCCCCTCCCGCTCCCCTCCGCGATCTTTCCTTCTAAGAAGAGGAGAGTCCCGACCGCGGCCCCCCCCCCCCCCCC
>QJSC01017172.1:120723-155126 GCA_003697955.1 Calidris pygmaea
CGGTGAACCAAATGCAAACGAGCTCTGGAGCCTTGCCCGGGGGGGGGGACGGACAAAGGAGGGGGAGGGAGGCGGTTAGAGAGGCGGGAATGGCGAAACGCGGGGCGGGGAACGGGGGCGGGAGCCTCCCGGGGGTGGGGGACGGACGACACCGGGACGCGGCTCCGTGTCCTCCTCCGAGCGGGACGGGTCTTCCCGCACCCGGCGACCCGGAAGCGGAAGTGCGGCGGGCGTTGCCATGGCAGCGGGCGGAAGCGGAAGGCGCGCGGGGCTGATGGCGGCGGCGGGGGGCGCGGAGCTGTGGCGGCGGCTATCGGCTTGGTTACCGCGGGGCCGCCTGGGCCTGGCCGCTCTCCTCGGTCGCCTCTCCGACCGCTTCTCCCGTGGTCGAGACCGACGCGCCCGGAGGTAAGGAGCCCTGAGGGTCTGGGGCCTGCCCCGGGGGTCTGGGGCCTGCCCCGGGCCGCGGTGGGCGGGAGGCCTCGGGCTCGGCCCGAGGGGGGTTTCTCGCAGTGTGTGGCTGACCGAACCTGTTAGAAACGGGCCCTGCCCCGCCAGTCAGCCCCCCCCCTCCCGGCTTCTCCCGTAGACGCGGTGTCTGTTTCCCCAGTGATTCAGCCGCTGAGGGGGCGGGTGAGGGCTGGTTCTGCTTCTTAACCCGGCTTTAGGTCAGCGCTGCCTGTGCCTTTGTCCTTAGGACATGAGGTGTGTGTTATTTCCTTCTGTCAGGACAGGCTGAGAGAGTTGAGGGGGTTCAGCCTGGAGAAGAGAAAGCTCCAGGGAGACCTTAGAGCCCCTTCCAGTCCCTAAAGGGGTTCCAGGAAAGCTGGGGAGGGAGTCTTGATCAGGGAGGGGAGCCATAGGATGAGGGGAGATGGTTTTACACTGAAAGAGGGGAGATTCGTGTGAGATCTCAGGAAGAACTTGTTTTCTGTGAGGGTGGTGAGACCCTGGCCCAGGTTGCCCAGAGAAGCTGTGGCTGCCCCATCCCTGGAGGGGTTCAAGACCATCAAAGTTCAAGACCATCAAGGATGGGGCTTGGAGCAACCTGGTCTGGTGGGAGGTGTCCCTGCCCAGGGCAGGGGGTTGGTCTGGATGGTCTTTAAAGTCCCTTCCAACCAGTGGAGGGTGTTTCCACTGTCGCTTTAAATAGATCCAAGTGGGCTGCTGTGGGAAGGAGGGGGCCTTCATTCCCCTTCCCACAGCTTCTTCCTGACATCTCCCTTGCACTGTGCAGTGAGCGGGACCCAGGAGCTGACCTCTGAAAACTGCCCAGGCTCTCCCTTTCCTTTCTGTCCTTCCCCGGGGATCAGAAGGGACGGGGAAGACGCAGCTGTTGGGGGGTGGATCTGCCCTTCTCAGGGCCAGGCTGGCTGTGTGCCGTGCCAAAGGGAATGCACAACCTCAGACTGCGGTTCCTCCAGTCACTGTTTCCGCAGCCACGCCGCCCTGAACAGCTTCTCTTCTCCTTAGTTTTGCCACTGCAGCTGTAGTTTTGCTGCTGCTTTTGTGGGGCTGTGTGATCAGGAGTACAAGTTGTGCTAAAACCAAAACATTAAAAATACAGAGATGGTTTGCTTTTTGTAGAGCCACGTCCTGGGTTCAGAAGTGATCAAACAAAGTGCTTTGAAGAAGTCTTTAAAAAAAAAAAAAAGGTCTTTTCCACCCCGCAGTCTTTTTGGGCATCACTTTGCATTGTACTTGGTAACAGCGCGCTGGAAGGGTTCTGTGGTTTGTTTTAGATTGTACGGTGCCTGATATGATCCTCTTGATGAGTTCAATGTATTTTTGTGAGGGTGGCATCTCTCATGTCACAGTGTGTCTTCACTCTTCCTGTCTTCCATGGCAGCAGATCTCTGCAGTCGTCCTCTCTGGCATCTGGGAGCCCTGTCTCAGCCCCTGTTCTGCAGTGTGCCCTTGGTTAAGCAAGGAAATTCTTTTCAAACTTTTCTTTTTGGTTTCGGGGGTGGTTTTTCGCGTAGAGAGATAAATTACTAGACTGAGCCCTGGAAGGAGGCAGCCGAATTCAAAGAGAAGCAATTTGTGGATCCCCCTGTGTGGTGACGTCTGCGTGGGTGAAAGGACGGCACCGGATCCTGCAGTTTCACTTCACCTCTGGTTCTGCAGATGAGGTTTTACAGTGAATAAGGGTGTTTCAGCTCCATCATGAGTTTGTATACCAAAACCACAGTTTTTAAAAATAGAACACACACAAAAAATCCCTGGTTTATATTTAGGGTCAACTTCTTATGCAGAAAAGATTTGAGGTGGTTCCTTTTAGTTCTGTTTTCTCTTTCTGGTTAACACGATGATGTGGAGTACATGGGAAGGGCTCCCCCTGCCCCATTTTCTGTTTCTCTGAAAGCTGGTTTGTCAAAGTATGGAATTTTGACGATTTCTTCATAATGTTGCGTGGTTTCTGACTGTCACGTGTGTACGGTTGAAAGGATTGTGTTATACTGTGGTAGGCACTTGGGCTGTTTTCAGTCACTGGTGGGTAGAAGCTGCCACTTTGGTAGGTGGATTCTGTGCTGTTGTTACTGTTGGCTAGAGCAAAATACTGATTTATTTGATCATTATAAAAGCCACAGGCTCTCAACGCTCAGTAAATTCTAAAATTCCAGTATTGGGTTAAAACATCAGACAGTGTAGATATACTCTAAATTACAGAGACGGTAAAAAATCCAGAGTATAGAATTAGCGGATATTAATATATGATAGAATTAGTCTACAGGCTCAAATCAAATAGTGCAGGTGGCGCAGGTCAATTTTATCCCCTGAGCAGCCCTGGGAGAGAACTGTCTGAGAGGCACCGGGTCGAGCGTAAACCTGTTGCTTTGTTTGCCCCCCCAGCTCTGTGGGGGGCTGGAGGCGTCAGGGTGCAGTTTAACTTGAGGTTGTCATAGTCTTGGCCAGAAAATGGCTTCTTGGAGTCACATTTCTGGAAGGGGGCTTCTTGACCACCCTGCTGGCATTTGGAAGTATAATTGGCCAGGACTGACCAACGGAATAATAAGGAAAATACTTATCTCCTCTTGCTGATTAATTGTTGTCATAAAATGCATAAAGTTTGCCACTGTTACCTCAGTGGGAATAATTCCAGAGGATGTAATTTGTAATCTGTGGCCTAGATTATAGCCCTGACTTCGTTATTACTCTGCAAGCCGTGCGTTTTGTTGTTTGGTTTTGTTTGTTGGGGTTTTTTTTGAATTTTTTTTGGATGCTAGTCTGAATTGACGTAGCTGGGTCTTCCTGGCTCAGTTTGCCGCGCTCCCTTGGCAGGGCCTCTCTGCTCCCAGGGTGGGCTGTGCCTTGAGACGTGAGTTGGGCAAAGATGTGCAAAGGTCCTGCTCAGTCTGCTGTGATTTTTTTTTTTTTTAAACATCTTCTATGGAATAATGGAATATGTCCATTGTTTTTAGCAGCCTGTGTTGGTCATCTGCATGAAGGCCAGGCTGGATGGGCCTTTGAGCAACCTGGTCTGATGGGAGGTGTCCCTGCCCATGGTGCGGGGCTTGGAACTTGATGATCTTTAAGGTCCCTTCCAACTCTAACCATTCTATGATTCTATGACTTCTGGTTGTCAAGTCTGAGCCTGTCCACATGCTCTGTTGGAAACTGCCATCCTAGGAATTCTTGCACAAATTGACTCAGATTTCTGTTGTGATGAATAGTCAATGACAAACTAGTGGATTTTCCAGGAAATGCAACTGCAAACTGGCTTCTGCGTAAGGGTATTCGGAAACCGTGTGAAGATCCAGTGTTTTATCATGAAGCAAATGAGTGAAGTCATCTTCCTGGAATCTGTGGTCATTTGGGCTTTGGATTGTGGTAAAACCTAAAAGTTCCTCGTAACAAATTCTGGTAAAGGCCATAATCAAGTTTCTTCTTGGTATGTGGTGGTGGTGGCAGAATGCTTCAGGATGGGTCACACGATGGTGGCTGCCGTCTGGCCCGAGGGACTTGGCCTTCCCCTGGGATGAGAGCGGCCACCTCTGTTCTGCCCGACTCCAGCCAGTAGGATTTGCGGAATGTTTTCTGTGGGGTTTGGGGATGTCGTTCCATCCCTTCCTTGTCGATTCCTGGATCTCATGGGAGTTGCTGCTAATTGTGTTGAAATGTGGTTTTGTCATAAGGACAGACTCCTGCCAGGGGTACTGTGTGAGGTGATAAATTTGCCTGCGTGGAGCCTGCAGAGAAGAAAAGATGCCATTTGCTGCTTGTCACCCCCTGAAGCGTGACTCTTAACAGTGAGTTGGTTTCTTCCCAAAGTGACTTCAAAGGAATTAAATTTGTTCTGAAATTTCTTTTTAAAGAAAGAGCTCCCTGCTGTTTCCCTTATAGCTACCTTCCAAGTTTGTAAGAGAAGCCTTGACCTTCTCTGCAGGAGGCAAGTGGCAATATTCTAGAGGATGACCTGGTGTTTCTCAGTCCTGGTTCTTGGCTCGTACCTCTTGAAACACACTCAGTGCTTTGGGGGTCATTCTGGTGGTAGGACTTCATCACTTTTGCTAGGGCTTGCACGCAGGCACTTTGCATGTCGTAGATCTCTTTTTGGAAAAGTTTCTCTGTTTTGTTAAGGAGCTTTTAGAGAAGTGTGATTTTTAAGACATCTTTTCCTGAAATAGAAACAAGGAATCTTTAGCCCAGCTAAGAGCTAAGAGAGATGTGAAAGTGGCTGTTGGCTGTGGCAACGCTGATGCGTGTGTGATGAAGACAATTCCGAAGTGACTGATTGCAGGGATGGCTGGTACCGCAGCAGCACCGCCAGACGTCTGATTTGTAGGTGTTTGGGAGGGTTCACATCCTCAGTTTCTTCAGCATCCAGCCCGTGTCCTCTCCTGTGTTCCTCTTCTGACGAATGAATAGTTTCCCCTCATCTCCCCTGGAAGGTAGGGGAAGGAGCTGATGACGTTAGGGTCTGTTCTGCTTTTTTTTCTTGTGTTTTTCTATTTCTAGATTTAGCTTTGGTGACTCGGCTGGGATTATGGGAAGGGAAAAGATTATGGGATGGGATGGCAAGAAGGATCTTGCCATTGTGGAACCTTACAATGTATTGGCCCTGGTTGGAGCTCTTTCTTTAGCTGCTTGGAGGCTGTTTGTGGGAAGCAAAGGCTCCATCATACAGAGCTCCTCCACCTTTCTTTTCGCAGATCATCATGGCTTCTTCTAGCCCCGTTGCTCACTCCTCCTGTTCCTGTGGTCACAGCCCCACCTTGTTCCCTTTGTCCCGAAGGAGCACACAGGTTCCAGTGGATCAGGAATCTAGTTCCAGAGTTTGGGATCTCCAGCTCTCATGTCAAGGTGCTTTCATCCCCAACGGAATTCTATGAACTCTTGAAGGTGAGTTGTGGGTTCCGAGTTGTGGGAGTGCTTTTTGGGGGCAGGGAGCTGCGGTGAATTATGGTGAATCATAGAAAAGCTGCTAGGAAGGAGCACTTACGAGTCCACCCTTCCTCTTGCAAAGGATTGTCAAGAGTAGGTCAGGTCAGGCAGGCTTTGTCTCACTGAATCTGGAAAACTGAGGACGGAGGTTCTGCCTCTGGGTGAGCAGTTCCACCGCTCCACGATCTTAATGGTTTACAGTTTTTTTCCTGGTGTCAGACTTTCCAAAGCTGTCTGTGGCTGCTGCTCAGCTGTAACCACCAAGAAGAGTTTGGCTCTGTCAGCTCTGTAACTTCTCTTCAGGTGACTGGAGGCTGCTGTTGGTTCCCCCCGGCCCCAACAGCAGATTAAAGCAGTTGCAGGATGAAAGCTGGGATTGCCAGCACCGATACCGACCTGGTGCTGCAGCATCTGCCTGGTGACTGCGCTCCTGTGTAATTGTTTGAGCTGCAGGGAATGTGTTCCTCAGTTTTCCAGAAAGCATTGATTTCTTTCTTGATTTTTGGATCAGTGGTGCTGATGTTGCTCTGTCAAGACGTGTGTGTTTTACATCTTTGCTATCGGTGTGTTATCCCCTTACAAGGTGGGGAGCCGACGCTGTGATCTGGCTGAAATGGTTCTCCTCAGGGGTGGTCTGGGTCACTACTGATCATGGAGACTAAGGATGAGACTGAACTTATTTTCTGCTACTCCCAGGTGCAGATAAAAACAGCGAAGCAGCGAGTGGTGATGGCTTCACTGTACCTGGGGACGGGGCTCCTGGAACAGGAGCTGGTAAGTGTGGAAAGGGTTTGGGAAGGGCAGAAAGTGAACGCAGAAAGAAAATGTCTCCCTTTGCAAAAAAGCATCCTGTTCCTGCTGTGCACCAGAGTGTGTATGAGCTGCAATTTGTGAACTTGTAATGCCCTGAAAACTTTAATATAGGGATGGCCTCCTGGCTGCTGAACATTTGCTTTATCAAGCTTTGCTTGCTCTCAGTAATGAGCAGGGAAATCTCTCTCTGCAGGTGGATTGTTTAGAAGAAACACTGGAGAAATCACTGGAAGCAAAAGGATCCTCTGACCTCAGAGTTTCCATTCTCCTTGACTACACCAGGGGATCTCGGGGTAGATATTGCTTTGCTTTCTTCTATTTTACAGTTGGGCTGGGTAATCAGTTTTTTCAGAGAGAGACTATCTTGACCTACTTGCTTAAATCATATGCTTTTCAAAACTGGCCTTTTGTATACCAGTAACTACTTGTTCCCAGAAAATCTTCAACCTGAGCAGCTTTTTTTCCAAAAATAGGTGCTAGGAGCAAGAAGGGCCAGACTCTGCTCTGTGCTTTCTTGCTAGTTCACTTGTCAGTGCATTTGCCCTTATCTGTCATATTGCCTTTTTTAAAGGAAAGTGGGAATTGTTGGAAGTAGCAGAACACTTACCCAGAAAACTTTGTGGTGACTGTAGCATGCATTACTAGTGCTAGGTGTGGCTTGATTAAAAGCTTGAATGATGTCAGAGTTGCTCAGTGGCCGTTTCCAAGGCTCATTCATCAACAAACTTACAGTTCTGGATTCAATTTCAATATTGACATAGTGCAAATGAAAGCAATTTAAAAAAAAAAAAAAAAGGAAAACATGTTAAGTGCCAGCAGAACAGATCATTCTGTAACCAGCTTCTGGCTGAGGAGCTGCGGTGCCATGTGGCTCCTGCCTGGTGTGATCCTGTGTTTGAAACTCCCCTTGTCTCCCAGGTAGGAAGAATTCTCGAACGATGCTAATTCCATTGCTGCAGCGATTCCCCGAGCAAGTCCGTGTGTCCCTCTTCCACACCCCAAACCTGCGTGGGCTTCTCAGGCTCCTGATTCCAGAACGTTTTAATGAGACCATTGGACTGCAGCACATCAAGGTCTATCTCTTTGATGATAACGTGATCCTGAGCGGGTGAGTCCTGCCTCTTCAGGCCCCTGCGTGGTTCGTTTAGCGGAGGTGTTGGGGCAAGGTGTGCGCACTGTCAGTGCTGTCTGAGCTTCAGTATTTCCAGCTGGGCTTCCCGTAGTCATCATATCAATGCTTTTCTGACATAGAAGGGCAACCATAGCTCTTCCACATGAGATTCTCACATGAAAGAGACTTTCTCAATAGGAAAAAAGAAAAGTTTCTCATGATTCAGAAGGAAATGGCCCATTTGTACTTTAGTGCAGTTATATGCAGAGTGAGATCTGTAACCCAGGCTGGGGTGTTCAGGGTCATACGTCTATACTCTCTTCTGGAACTCAACTCTTCTTTTTTTCTCCTAGCGCAAACCTGAGTGATTTGTACTTCACCAATCGTCAGGACCGCTATGTTCTCCTGCAGGACTCTCCTGAGATTGCAGACTTCTTCACGGAGCTGGTGGATGCGATCGGAGACGTGTCTCTGCAGTTACAGCAAGATGACACGGTGGAGATGATGGAGGGGATGGTGCACCCCTACCAAGGTAGGAGGGACTTGTCCAACACTTGTTGGATAGTGTGATCCAGAGGAGGGGAGCGACAGCCAGGATTTAAGGCTGACTTGAGCCCCATCCATTGCTGAGTGTCTGACTATTGCTTACAAACTGCAGGGTGTCCCGTTTCTGTGCCATCCGTTATTTGAGATTGGATCAGTTGGAGTGTTCTGAGCATGGTGGCTGTCACCAGCTAATCTGGCAGAGAGTGGAAAGGCTAAAAGTTCCTCCCTCACTGGCTCATTGCTGCTTCAGAATTTTGCTGCTTATGGCCTTAAACAAGAACTTACATTCCTTGAGAGGTTCTTTCTGTTGTTGATATTAACGTCTATAATTCTAGCTGTTCTGTGTGTACATATTCTTAAAGGTCACAAATGTAGTGCTGCTTTTGGTTATTAATAGTAGTCGAGTCTATTCTGAGAATCAAATGAATGTTGAATTAGGAAGACCAAGTGTTGGAGTGGACAGAGATGACTATCTGTCTGTCACACTGATCACATTGTACGTTTGTGTCCTGGCCTTATGCGCTGCTGGGTGATGGAAGCTTAGACTGGGGGCAGTAGTTTTTGTATGTTCCAGTTCATTCCTGGTTACCATTTCAGCTTCTCAGTTCTCAGTGGATTTTTCGAGCTGCTACTTGTCAAGTTTCTTACCCCTCTTAAAGCTGAATGTTTTTCTTCTGTAGCATAGCTTTGTAAACCTTAAAACATCTGTTATTGAGACTTAAGGAAGAAAGTTGAGTGGTTTTTGTGTCAGCTCCTTTTTGTTCTGATATTGGTGACCTGTCAATAGTTTTTCCTGCTACATAATAGATGATGGTAGCTCGGTACCTTTAGGTCTCAAACACAATCTTGTGTGGTTTTGGTGCAGGAGACAAGGTGGCTTACTGTGAGATAGCAAACCGGAGAGTCATGGAGGTGATCAACTCTGCCAGGACACGACAGGAACTCCTTCACGCAAAGACTTTTCACAGCAGCCAGCAAGGCAGCGCCTTGTTACCCCAGCAGGGTGCTCAGGCATCGGGGGGCCTGAAACCAGAACCTGACACCTGGATCTACCCCTTAATCCAAATGAAACCTTTTGGCATTCAAATCGATGAGATGGTGACAGAGACGCTGCTGACAGAGGCTGAGCGAGATGCCAGGATATACCTTACCACTGGCTACTTCAACCTGACGCAAGCGTACATGGACCTCATCCTGGGCACCAGGGCCGAGTATCGCATCCTTCTGGCCTCACCGGAGGTGAATGGGTTTTTTGGTGCCAAAGGGGTGGCAGGTGCCATCCCTGCTGCCTACGTTTACATTGAACACCAGTTCTACAGCGAGGTCTGCTGCCTGCACCAGCAGGAGAGGGTCCGGCTGCAGGAGTACTCCAGGGCTGGCTGGACGTTCCACGCCAAAGGTAAGATGTCCCTTTCCCAGGAGGACTTGGCCAGAAAGTGTTTGAGAATTGCGCGTGTTTGGATTGCGCAACCAGTGAGGGGGTGGCTGGGTGCCGAGTCTAGAGTTAACTCCAAAATACTTGCCCAAGGTTCAAACATCTTGCTTCCATAAACCTGGAAAGTTTGGGTCGCTCAGGGGACAGTCATGTCTTGCCTGATTCAAGTACAGTCCCAGAGATTGTACAGGAATTGGCCCCGTGGTGACAGTAAGGCACTGCCTTGATGGGAAACTTGATGTGAAAGCAGAGGAAGCATCTGGTTGTATTTATGATCTCAGGAACGATTGTGATTCAGTTCTGCGTATCCCGCTTGCCGGTTACAGCACGAAGCGATGACTTTCAGGGGCCCCTAGGCGGGATCCGCAGGAGAAGCGGGAAGGAACCTTTCTGCTGGTGGCTCCCAGTGGCCCTGGAGGCCGCGTTCTTTGGCAGTGGGTCTTCCTGGGGGTGATCCAGGTGTTGAGGAATTTGCACCAGCTTCTGCTTCTGGCATGCAGGAAAGCTGCAGCACAGTGAATAAATGCAGCCACGCGCTTTCTGGGAGCTGGAGGCAGCTGGAGGGGAAGTTGCTGAGAAATGAATGTTGCTTAACAAACGTAGCTAATGATAAACAAAACTGATTAATACTGACATCATGGTCTTCTATAGAAGAACCCCATTTTTTTCTTGCTTGGTAGATTGTGTATAACTTTCACAGACCCAGTGCCACCTTGACCAAAGCATGAATGTTTTCCTCTGACTGGTTGTTGCTGGTTGTGGCTCTAAATTTTCCTTACAGAAAGTACAGTCCTTGACTCTTATGTTCTCCTACTTTATGCACAGTAGTATTAGCTTGCTCAGTAGTAGATTTAAATAATGCAGTAGCTTAGGATTTCTACTTAACTGAGGATTTTTTAATTTATTTTTGAGAAGTCTGATGCATTGCGTCACTTCATAAATATCTCGATTCCTACAGCCTTCCCACATGGGGGTGTGCCAGTGGAACACCTCACCAAACGGCTTGGTCTCTGGGTCAGGTGTGACCCTCGCTGAGCTGAGACATCTTTGCCATGTTCCACAGCATCTTCTGTTTCTCTAATCTTCTGCAAGCAGAGCTCTGCACTGTGTCACTGTGTCCCTTCCTGTGATGGCTCACAGGTCCCCTAGGACAGCTCTATTACTGTAAGCAGTGCCCAATCTGGCACTAATTAACATGAAGTTTCCCCAGCTGGCTTTGCAGCGTTTCCACTGCTGGCAGCACGTGTCTGATTGAACGCTGGAAGGATGCAGCCCCCGGGGCTCTGGCTTGTTCCTTTTCCCAACTTCTCCTGCTGTTTGTTTAAGGAGACAGTTAATGATTGAGGGGTGCAGGGCTGTGCAGAGAAGGCTCAGAGGAGGGAGAAGAAGCTGCTGAGTAGGCCTTCTCTTGACTAAAGAAAATACAGAGTGTTACTAGGCTGCCTCTGTCGAAACTACAAACCTGTTTAAGGAGTGAGATCAGTAACTGGTGCAGTAAAACCCTTATCTCGGTCCGGGGCAGCCTGGAGGAGGTGCCTGCCTGGCTGGGAAGTCGTGTGTGGTCTCTCTTCCAGGAAGCACGTGCTCGAGCGATCTGTGGTTCGCAGGTTCCTCCTCTTGCTGGGCACTGCTGGCTCCGAGTAGGATTTTGTGGTTTGGCATGGATTGAGCTCGGAAGGCATGGGCTGTTTTTCCAAGTTACCAAAGCGCACGTGGCAGTCAGTCCCTTTTTGGGCCAGCTCTGCCTTCTTGTGGGAGTGCTGTTCGATATTCTCCTGGAGAGAGGCACGCAAGACTTGAGGTGTTCCACGGCTCCCATGCTTGGCAGGAAGGACAGTCAGAGATGTTTGCTGCCTTCTTTCCTTTTCCTCTTTGGAGCGCTGGAACGACGAATCAGCCTGTAGCTCCCTTCTCTGGCACACTCTGCCCTTGGCACACGTTTGATTCACCCAGTTTCCTCCTGCAGGACTCGCAGTGTGTGTGAGAGAGGACAGGGCAGAAGAGGGAAAGGGAGGAAAACCTGGAGACAGATGAAGGGCAGCTGCACGTAGGGTCTAACTCCTGGAAGAGGATGTGAGGTCCCTAACAGCAAATACTGCTGTTAATACTTCCTTCTTGGGCTAAGATGAACGACACCCTTTAGTCTCCCATGGGATGTAGCTGATTTACATCAAACACTATGGCTGCTATTTTGTAAACCCTTCCAGCTCCTCTTAAGATGTCTTTTTTTGTCCTCACACACAACGTTCTGCAGTGTGCATTCCCGCCAGGGGTCCGACTGTCCTTAGGTTTGTTCGGTGCGAGGGCAGAGCACGGCACAGCCCTCACGCATGTGGAAGTAGGAAACACAAACCTTTGCCATGAGAGCGGCTTTCCTGGGTGTAACGTGGTGGAGCTGTGCACATCTACCCCTCTGCTGATGCCTCTCTGGGTGCGGTGCTGTGGGTGATAGGTCTGTCCTTCAGGATTAGGGTCCCCTCCGTGCCAGTGCCGGGCAGGTGGCTGTTTGCTCAGAGATAAACCCGCCTTATTGCTGGTGAATGGGGCTGGGAAGCCACGCTTCCCCTTTCTGGAAAGGTGAGTCACTGTTTGAGCAGATCCTGCCAGGTGGCCATAAAGTCCCAGGTGCCGTAAAGGCTTTAGGGCCGCCTGGGGAGAGCAGGGAAGTGTGCTCCTGGTGCTGCTGCCCAGGCAGGGCTTTGCCCACCACCGGGGGGCTTGTGCCAGGACCATGCAGCCTGTGGTGGCCGTCCTGTGCGGTGGCAGAACCTGCCAACTCTCTGTGCCAGTTGGGTGTGTTTTTGCAGCTCCAGGAGCCCCCTGTGTCACCTCTCCTGCCCCCCTGAGAGGGGTCGGTCCCACACTGGGTCCTGGGCAGTGCCAGCTCCGAGCCCAGAGGTGTCACTGAAAGTGGCCGCGGAGCTGCTGAGTGTGTGCGACGTGGGGGCGGGGAGGAGGTTACAGGAACCAGCGGTGAATCGGCAGCTTCTTACTCAAGGCATTCTTGGAACTGCTCTGGGGCTGAGTTAGGAAACCTGCTTCTATTTTAAGGACTAGGTGGTTTTTATGCTACGGTTTCTTTGTTGTAGTCTTTGTGGGACTTGCTGTAGGGATAAGCCATCTATTAGGGACCTGCCCATTGCCCATTAAGAATTTGTGCCTTGCGAAGTGGAGAGCAAACACTTCTTGGGCCCATTTATCCATAGAGGATGGCTGTACAGACTCTTCCTTGGCAATAGTCCTGGCTCTCCTTTGCCATCCCCAGCTGTTCTGTCCTGCTGTGCCATGAGGGTGGGCTTGAGAACAGTGTGGTCTTTCCATCTTCTGCTTGAAAAAAGAGCCCTCGGTTGTATCACACTTGCTGTTGCTGTTACACGGTTGTGTGTGAGCTGTGGTGAGCGCACTCGGGAGTCTTGTGTCCTGGCAAGAGTCTGATTTCATCTTCGGATAGCTCCTCAGGAAGTGAGTGGGTGTAATTAATTTGTGCTTCTCTTACGAGTCTTTATTTCGTGTGACTTCACCTGCCAGAGCAGGGAGAGGCCTTCTCGTGTCACCATCTTGTGTCCCCTCAGGAAGGGGGTCAGTCACCGTGCAACTGCTCCGCTGGGGTGGACTGGCCCAGGCCTGGCTTCCCTGGAGCTCTCATGTTTGGTGTAGGTTTGCCTTCACTGAAAAACTGTTTGTCTTATTTCAGTGTTTCTGAGATATGCCATGGTGCAAAACGACCTCTAACCTCTGATAGTGACTCACTGGGGATTATTTTGGGGGCCCTCCGTGTGGTGTATTTACATTGTGAAGAATGTGTGCCCAGGGCGGCACCAAGGGTGCTGCAGCCCCTGCCGAGACCAGGAGTTCGGGCAACGCGGGCTGTGCCAGGGTACCCCGAAAGTCGTACGAAGCTTTACGAGATGTGCCAGCCCATCTGCAAGGAAGCTGGCTTTGTGTCGTGATCTTTTATAGTTACTGTAATCTAACATGTTTAATTCATTTCTTCTCAGCGAAAGGATTGTTTGAGGCTACCCCGGCCGTTTCCTTTGTCTGCCACGCTTCCTTTCTCCCGCTTTTCCTGCAGGCCTCTGGCTGTACCTGGCAGGAAGCGATCTGCCCTGCCTCACTCTCATCGGCTCGCCTAATTTCGGCTACCGATCGGTTCATCGTGACTTGGAAGCTCAGGTTGCGATAGTGACAGAAAATAAAGCTTTGCAGCAGCAGCTCCATCAGGTAAGTGGCTCTTCTGGGGGAGGTAACAGGGATGTTGCGCTTCTCGCTCGCGCGGGGAATGCTGATGACGCAGTTGCAATAAAAACCTCCAGCTACAATAATTCAAAACCTCCTTGAGCGTAGGGAGTCTGAAGGAGCTGTCAGTTAAGTGACTATTGATGAGGTGCCTGCTGCGAGCGCCTGCTTCTGGGAAACGGAGGCCGTAACGGGAAGGAACACGTGTCCCCAGTGAAATGGGGATGCTCAGGCCCCGGATGCGCTTGGAGGGGATTTGTAGCCTCTCCCTGATCATGCAAGCACGTCCTCGAGCCCTGTCCCCGGCATCTGGGCATTGCCAAGGTCACACCGTGCTGTGGGATAATGAGGTCAGGCCCTTTGAATTACTGACCTCGGACTTCTGGAAGACTTTGTTTCTCTGGCGTTTGGGAAATCCTTTGTAGGACTATAAATGCCAGTCAGCTTTTGGGTGACTGCCCACAGGCTGTGGAGGTGAACAAAGGCAGGGGATCGTAGTTTCTGCAAGAAGAGGGTTTCTGGGCTGGCTGAATTCCCAGATAAGTTATATGACATTATATAAACTTGACACAATTTTTTTTCAGTGGTTTAATGTTCAGTGTCCCAGGTTTGTTTGTTTTTTGTTTTTTTTTTTTTTTTAATTTATTTTTTTATTAGGCAGCTTGGACTGCTCAGCACTTTTGCTGCTTCTCTAAGTGCTGTCTGGCTCTCCAGCTGCCTTGACTTTGAATCTTCTGCGGGAGTTGACAGTGTCCCAGAAAGCAAATTGGTTTCGTGCCTCTGTGTGTGGCTTAGAACACGTTTGTGCGATCCCTATTAAGCCAAGCCCTGGCAGAAGAAGTCGCAGTTCTCTTCAAGATCAATGGGAATTGCCCTATTGCATCAGGGCTCTTCCACGGGATGAGTCAGAGTATATCTAATCAAAAACAATTCTATTACTGGAAGAGTTGCTTGAATATTTCAATTCATATCTTGCCTCTACTTGTTTCTAATGGAAGGGGAGAATCAATGAAAATATGACACAGGAATTTTCTCAAACAGCGCTGCAGTGATCTAATTTCAAGGGCTTTAAACCATTCCCATTTGCTGGAAGCTGATTTTGAGATTGGCTGTTTGTTTACTGTTCTGTGATCTTTGTTTAGAAGACTTAATACGTTACTGGTGTGCTGCCAGGAAATCACTTTGCCTGCGTAATGTTCAGTTCCATTTTAAAAACGTGTGATGAGATTTGGGAAGAAATCTGAGCAGTCTGGGTATTTTTGGGAGCTCCACTGAATGAACTGAGCTTCGGTTCAGATAACTGGCCTGGCCTCTGGGACCCGATGGCCACGGTGCAGAGCCCTCATAGCAGGGCTGCCTGGGGCTCCTGGAGCATTTGGGGTTTCTAAAATTAGGCTGATTTGGCACACAAATGTCTTCCTTCTGTTGTTGTTTCATCTTTTTTGGTGTTACTTTCTAGTGCTTGGTTCCTGCTTCCCTGTTCCGCCCTGAGTTTTAACTGGGCAGAGTATTTTCTGTTGTCTGTGACAGCTTAGCTATTAAAAAAAAGATTATGAACAGACTTACAGTAGATAATCTGCTCCTTGTTTGCCTGCAAATCTGGGAACCTGTTGCCTGTGATAAGAAAACCACTTCTACCTTTGATCAAACAGCTGCTTTCACGTGCAAGGCGAGCGTGTATTATCATCATGATGGTTCATTTCCTCTGGCAGCAGTCTTGTGTACACGCTGGAGAAACCCAAGTGTTTCTGGTAATTTAGTTGAAATCATGACTGCGTATTCATTTGAGAACACGGGGCTTGAGCTGTGTCTAGAAAGAGCCGTGTGAGCCAGTCTCCTGAGATTATGGTCAGGTTTCCTTTTCTGGCAATTACAGCCAGAGATTTAGGATTTTTTTCTGAAACTGCAGCTTAGCTGTCTTGCAGCTCTGGGGCACACAAAGGCAAAACTTTCTACCTTTGCTCTTTGTAGAGTTTAAATTGCTAATTCTGGGGGTTCAGCTGCTTCACACTGACCGCCATCAAAAGGTGGGGTGCTGTGTGAGGGCCAGGTCCTTGGTCTGTGGTGGCTCTGTGAGTTGTGCTGCATGGAATGAGGCTTTTCCTCATTCAGGCTTGAGGGAGAAACAGTGCATCCTTTTGGCAGGATCCACAGCCAGTTTTATTTGAGAATTTGCTTTTCTTAAAGTCTATTATGTATTTATGATGATAAGATTTAACACTGAGGATTTACTGGGGTGATGTTTCTTTCCCTGTGTAGGAGCAGGAGCAGCTTTATCTCTGCTCAGGTGTTGTCTCATCATCAACATTTGAGCAGCCAAACCGTTACGTGAAGCTGTGGGTGAAGCTGGTAACGCCTCTGATCAAGAACTTCTTTTGAAAGAAGTTGCTGCTTTGGGTGAGTTTTCTGCCATTCTTACAGGAATTTATATTGCACTGACTGCAATTACTAAGTGCAGTACTCCTTATCGTGTGGCAGAAATAGATGCTGGAAACATAGATGGTGTGGGGAAAAAATAGGCATCTCTCATTTCTTCTGGGGTATTTGCCACTGACTGGAATCATTGCTCAAGGTCTAGATTGGGTTTCACCTACGAGAATTTCTGGAAGGGGTAATGAAAGAGAACCCGTACAAGGGTATTTCCCATGCAGAGAAATACAACTTCCATTTCTGAAATGGCCCTTTCAGGGTTTTGTGGAGAGGGACTATGTTTATTTTATCTTGACCAGCTCATAGAAAAACATTGTTGGAGTATTTAAAATGTTCTGTCTTTTTGTCTGATCAGTGCTTTGCTTTAACCTTGTAAATGATGGTTAATAGGGGCAGTTGTTTTTAATTTTCTGCTCTCTGATTGCCCAGTAACTGGAGCCCCTCTGAGCTTCATGGAATGGCTCGTAGATTTTTTTTTCTGTGCTGCGTGTGCAGTCTGAGCAGTTGGCAGCCGAGTGTATGCCCTTGACACTGGGTGCTCACATCACACATCCATTTTATTTCCATAAATATGGCCTCCATCTCTGGAGCTGTCTCCAGCTCCTTCACGTTGTGTCACGAGTGTCTTCCGTGAATCGTGGAGAGGGCACGAGAGTACTCCTGGTACCAGTGCGATTCTTGGCTATTATTTGCTGGGAATGGGAAGTTCAAGCTGTGACACGTGTCCTCCAAAGAGGTGGTTTGGGAAGGTGGATTCAAAGGGGTTAGAGCAGAGGCTTGGAGTGTGCTGGGGGTCCCAGGGGGGAGTCTGCTCAGGGTGTTCTGGTGTGTGCGGCCAACAAAAGGGATTTCAAAAGGGCTGAAGGTAAGTGTGGAGCTTAATGGTCATTGTTTCTTTATATAGTAGCATTTAGAATTAAACAGTTCTACTTGCCCCCCCTTGTGGCTTTTCTTACCACCAGCTGTGAGGGTGGGTTTATGCAACTGTATTTTAGAACTGATTGTTCAAATATTTCATGGGGTGGGATTTTGGTGAATTATTTTATGCTAAAGGGACAGGCATTGGCTTCCGTCTGGTGGCCAGAGCAGATCTAATCACTCTAATAGGTGTTACTGCTGATACAAATTATGTGCTGAGGGAACGGTCTATGAAAGGAAGCGTAGAGGAGATTTTATAACCTAGAAATAGAAAGAAACTCATTTCAGAGATAGGCCTGTGTGCAGCTGGACTTTGGGTTGGTGTTGGTGAACTGGGCCAAATCTGCCCCTCTCCTCTTCTGTCTGGTCTAAACAGATCCCTGCTCCCATGCAGGAAGGTGTCATGCACTCAGCTCGGTGACTTTCAGCTCAGGGTTAGCACCGAGCGCTCAGACAAATAGCTGTGGGAAGACAGAGAGCTGTGAGAAAGGAAGGAATGGGGATGGTTGCATGCGATTGTTCCGTCTGGCTTCCTTCGGTGGTCTGGCTCTCAACCAGCGCTTTATCAGAAACCACCAATTCAAAACCAGTATCCGTCATGAGAAACTCCACGTATTGCAAGAGCAGACTCCCACATGAGAGCAGTTCCAGCAATGTTTTTATTAATACTTTGCTAAAATAGTCCTGGTACAATCAAACTTGGACTAAGTTACACAACTTCTGAGTTTTTCTGCAAGTAGAAGTGTTTGCTGTTTTCCATAGTTGTTTAACTTTCAGACCTGTAAGAGCAGAGCGACCCCGGCAAGGATCCACTTAGCGGCGTTTTCTTTTGTCTTTAGGTTGAAGGTCCAGACGTAGGTGGGACCTCGCATCCGTGTCTTGTAGACAGGACACTCATAGACGTTCTTGGTTTCCATGCGGTCCACGGGGATGGCTCTGATGAAGATGACGGGCATCATGGGCGTCAGCTCCTTCAGCCGAGCGTCTGCGATCACACCGGAAGGGACGTCCCACCGAGCGCCTGCAAAACCGGGGGACTGTCAGGGCACCGGCCGCCCCACGGCGCTTCGCCGGGAGGGGGCTGTTTTCCTGACCCCCTCCCGGGGCAAAGGGGCTGCTCCGGCAGCAGCCGGGGGTGGAGTGGGACGGTTGGGTGGCCACGGCTGAGTAGTCATTAGGGCTAACGAGTTATCATCTCACTGTGACTCACGAATGCGTTTTGCCTTACTGTGTGTGGGGTGCCTAAATAAATTGTGTCCCCGCTTGTCCCTCAGCAGGGCTTTGTGTGACCATTGCACGGCTGGAGGCAGGACGTGGCTGCGGTGGGAGCTGCGAAGGGGTGTCCTGTTTGGTCTGTGCTTTGTTCAGGTGGACCCTTTGGTGCTCTGCTGACACTGCCATCTCTTCCCCACCCCTCCCTCCCCATTTTTTAGCATTAATTATTTTAGGTTCTGAGTTTTCTGATTTGTCTTACACATCAAACAAGAGTGTAATAAATACATTTATTCGCTAGAACTACGTAGCTTGGGACGGCCCAGTCTTCAGGTCCCCGACAACAGCCTGAGTTCCCGAAACCAGTGTCTGGTTTGAGAAACTCTGCTCGTAAACCGGAGCGGTGCTGCCCTCAGCTGGTGCGGCTCTGATTTAGCTGGAGTAAAGGCTCTGCTGCTCCCAGCTTTTGCAAAAGCCGTACCAATTCTGATGAGCCGGTGAATACTACCCCCTCCCTCACCCGTGCTTTCTCCGTGTCTCAACCACCTCAGAAAAGACGTTCTCTTACCCTCCATGAATAGTCCGTGCACGTAGGAACCTTCTCTGGGTGGAGCTGTTATATCTTCGCGGTTTTTCTTGCTCACTTCCACGGACAGACACATCTTGTCCAGAGGCCACTCGTTTTTCCTGGCCATGGACTGCATGATGGCGGTGAGGAAGGATTGGGGGTTGAAGAATCCGGCCAGCCACACTGTCGCAGGCAGCACAAAGTCTGTTGTCCAGACTTCTAATTCCTGGAAAATAAAAAACAGCAGAGGCCTTTGAGCAGTGGGATACGGCTTTGAGGTGTGATGGGATGAGGAGCTGGTGCTTCTCTGTGCCTGATGAGCCACAGGGCATCTTGGGGGGGGACACTGGGGTGGAGGTGGGCTGCGATCAATAAACAGAAGATTCCACTGCAGCAATTAAACTCTTCATTTGCAGTGCAGTGAATAGAGCTATTACTTTTTTTAACAAAGCCACACTTTAAAGAGATAGTTCTATTAACTATTTTTTTCTTCTGAGACAAATAAAGTTATGATGGGGTCAGCTAATGCTCTTTTGAAACAGTGAACTCTAAAGGTGAACCCTTTTCAAACTTTTGCTCTCGTTCTCTAAGAGGCTGGTTCAGGTACTTCAAACTGCTTAAATTAATACTGAAAAAATTAAACCATTTAACCACTGTACGCTACTGGAGGTGGTTCCTGGTCTCCTGTGGTACCCGCTCCCTGCCCAAGCTCTGCCTTTCAGGGACTGTGCTCACCCGGATGCGCAGGAGCAGGTCTGCGTACCAGGCTCCCAGGCTCAGCAGGGAGGGGTAGGCGTAGCGCGTCCAGGACTCCGGGACGCTGTCGTAGAAGAGAGCGTTCCCCAGGTCTTCCATGTCTGAGGTGATCGTTAGCTCTCCCTGTGAGAAAGAGAACAGTCTGGGCGGTTGTACCTGCAGGAAGCGAGACTGGTGGAAATACCTGGTCCTTTTTGGGCAGCCGAATAAGGCACACCTTCAGTCCCAAGTCTAGTTCTTTTAGGGAGCGCCTGATTTCATGGGTCAGGATGTTCATCCTTTCACATTCCTGGAAGGCAACTACAACATAGGGGGTCTTCTCGGCCGCTTTCGCCATGATCTCTGCCATGTTGAAGGGCTCCGGCAGCTTCTCAATGATCTCGTCTAGGACTGACTTCACCTGGAAAGAATATGCCATGAAAATGCAGTTATCCAAGGAAAAATGCTGCGAGTTAACAGTTAATTAACTTAGTAATATTTTTCTTTTTCTGCTTTAGTGTTTTCCTGTGTCTCTTCCTCTGTTACTAATACTCCATTCTTTTACTAACTGCTCTTGGACCTTAAAAAGCTGCATCTCTTTCTTTGGTAGCCAGGAAGGTAAGAGCTGAAGCCACTGTGTAATTTAAGTGTAAAATCCAGGGAGTCAGGAGGAACACTTCTATTTTAAAAAAAAAACAAACCAACAAACCGAGAAAAACTGTATTTTTAGTGGTTGTCATCATGAATGGCAATTACAGAGGACACGAGCCACATTTTGCATCTCTGGCCCATCCAAGAGTAAGTGTCCTGGTCACCGCTGGCTGCTCGCACGGAGCCAACGCAAAGCAGGGGCTGGGGCAGCGTTTCAGCCCCTTCCCTGTGCCCTTTGGGTTCCTTGGAGATGCTGGAGCAGAGCAGCTCACGGCCTTCTGCCTGCCCAGGGTCTAGGCTGATGCCAGAGCAGAAAAGGGCCAGCGCTGCAGAGGTGACAAGGACAGGGACAGGGACAGACCAGTGCCTGTGGCCCGTTTGTGTCCTCCCCTCCTGGTCCCCCAATCGTCATTGTGTAGTGTCAAACTTGCCTTTTCCTCTCGGGAGACGCCTGAGCCTCCTCCAGCGTCCGATTCTTTGGGCTGCATTTCCAAAACCGTGCGGAAAAGCCTGTCCGAAGTGACGGTCAAGAAGCCGATTTCGGCGTTGGGGTGGAGGCCGTAGAGGTAGGGGCTCTCGGGGGGCAGGTTGTCATCGATGTACTCATGGTAGCCCTGGGCACGGGGCAAGCGCTGACGTTAGTTGGGCTGATACAGCCAAAGGAGGGAGTTTCACTTCAGCCTTCAGAACACGTCATCGCTTTCTGGCGGTGCTGCCTCAGCTCCCTGGCCGCTTTACTCAACACTGCTTTTTACTCAGGCCTTACCTAAGTTTTTCCCTTACCGCCCCGGCCACAGGAATTATTTTTGTAGCGATTCTGCATATTTTCATGGGATTGAAAGTTTTTTTTCCCCCCCGCTTTACATTCCCCCTTGGTGAACATCAATTAACTCTGGCTGCTGTGCATTTATCCAGACGGGTGCTTTTTCCACAGCAAACGGCAACTTTAATTTCTCTTACCTTGTAATCCAGGCTGGGGGGGATGAGAAACCCCGGGGCCAAGTACAGTTCCCCCTCCAGCATCTCGGGGCGCACGTACTCGCTCAGGTACGTCCGGCAGAGCCGCCGGTCCCAGTCGTCCGTGATGTGTCCCCCGTACATGATCTCACCAAAGAGGTACCGCAGGTCGTCCCATGGCACCTACAAGGAAGGGGGTCACCACGAGGGGGATGTCTGTGGGCTCCCGACAGCTCCCCGCAGCCCGGGGTGGCCACACGTGACTGCGGGGCCACGGAGCGATGGCTCCTGGGCTGGTCTGTCCCAGCGTCCTGGGAGGGGACAGAGCCCAAACCCGCAGAGCATCGGTGACAGAGTGAGGGGAGCAAGACGGGGACCTTGTCCCAGGTGTCACTTGTGTTGGCCCACAGGTTTCACCCTGTGGACACGGTCATTGAACCCCCACCACCTCCTCTTCATTAGGGTGAACCTTGATCATGTCTGTGGGGCCGGGGGAAAGCAGGACTCTCCCAAGGAGGGACCTTAGTTCTACCCATTGCACCTTCATTCTCAGGGCAGGCTTTGCCTTTCGGGTAGAAAGTAATTTAAAAAAAACCCCAACACCCAGTGCAAAACACCCGCTTTCCACCCAAATCAGGATGGAGGACTTGGCACCTTCACCCACCAGAGCAGGCAGCTCCCGGGGAGGAGGGAAGAGCTGCTGGTAATGTTGTGTTTCCCCAAGAAAAGGTATTTGTGCAGGAAAGGGATAAATTTTTTAAAGAAGGTTGACTGACACAGTGTGTGTTGTGCTGAGGTACGGTCCCTTCCAAAGTCCCTTACCTTGGGGTTGGCCTCCAGGTAGTTGTAGAGGACGTTAATGGAGATGGTCAGGTCCCCGTTGTTGAAGGGGTAAGGTCTGTTCCAGCCCTGAGTGCCAAACTTGCGCCGCTCGGCCACCACCGCGTGGAAGTAACAGAGAGCGAACAGGATGCATTTGAACTCGATTTCTTTGGTGCACATCTCCAATGTGTCCTGCCGGGGAGTAAAAGTGAGAGTGGGTTTGCCCGTGAACGAGCGACTGTTGCAATCGGCCACCCCTCTGTTGGGGAACACGGACAGATGATGGTGAAGGAAAACTGAAGGTTGTTTATTAAAATAAAGCATAAAATTCTCTTTTAAAGATTTGCTAGTTGGTTAATTTTTGCGCTTGTTTGTTTATAAAAAAATTAGGAATCCCTCCCCCCCCACCCCGTACATCCCGTGCTGACAGTCGAGACAGCTCGTTGGTGGCACCAAACTGCAGCAGCTCGACCTTCAGCCCTGGGAAAGGCATGGGTGACTCCACACCTCCCTGGTGGCCCCTAAATCACGTCCCAGAGGTTGGGGCTTTGGGTACCCCCAGGAGGATGTGCCTGGTGGGGTGGAGGGGGCGGGTTCCTGATGCAGTGTCTGTGTCTGCAGTGACGCCCCCAAAGATGCTCAGTGGGGGAGACCCCCCCGGATGGGTAGAGGCCACCCGGAGCGGTGGGAAGGGTCCGGCGTGGCCGTGGTGGGGGTACCTGGGTGAAGAGGTCCAGGGCTTTGTGCAGGTTGGCGTACATGCCCGTCGGCGGCTCGTTAGTGATTTTGATGGAGTTTTCCAGCAGCCCCTGCGGGATGATGTGCGTGTCGGGGCTGGGGGCAGGCTCGGCGCTCATGAACACCCGGTAGTCTTCGTGGCTGCCCAGGCTGTACTGCTCCACCATCTTCTCCAGCGTGCCCAGCCACCGGGCCACCAGGTGGATGTTCTGCAACGAGAACCCGCTGGTACTGTCTGGCCTCAAGTACAACCCTGGGAATCATGCGTTTCCCCCCTGCTGTGGCTCCACAGAGAGCAAGGGCCGCACAACATGGCACCGCTTGGGCTGGGGACACCAGTGTCACTGCCCTCACGTGGGGAGCACTGTGAGGAACCCTGCGCCCCCACTGCAGGACCACCATCCTCTTTGGATGCCCTCCCATGCTTTTGGCTTCCACTCTCTGTTGCTGGTTGCCTACCCTGTGGCCCATCTCTGGTGCCCGGTTGCCAGCCGGGCTGTGTGGCCCACGGTGTGTCCCAGTGCCCCCCTCACCCACCTGCAGGATGACCCAGTGGCCTTGCGTGGCTGCTGCCTCCAGGGCCTGTTCTGCCACGACCTCCTGGCCCTGCCCCAGAGACACGTTGTGGATCCTCCCGTTGTCGATGGTGAAGTTCAGTTTTTTGCCTGGGGAGGGGGGGAAATGGCATTCACTGGCCCAGCCCTCATGGTCCGGTGCCAGCCAAGGAGGGGGCATCTGCTCACCCAGGACCTCCACGTCTTTCAGTGGGTCGACGCCAGGGGAGAGAATGAAGAACATGGGCGAGGAGGGGCTGCTCTCCTTGTACACCTTGGCGAGCTCAATGCTCCTTCCTTCCACAAACTTACTCCCCATCTTCTCTTCCACAAAGTTCCTATGGAAAAATAAACCCGGAATGTGGGTTAGGAACAAAGGTGGTCTCTGGGCACAGCTGGCACGGTGACATGGGGTGGGTGCCGGCGCACCTGATGGCGTAGGTCATCCTGTCCGGTCGCATGCACCGCAGCATGCACAGCTTCTGCAGGGACGTCTTGTTCTTCCACTCCTGGGGGAACACCTCCTTCTCCGGCACCTCGGACTCCACAAACTTTTTCCATCGCTTTGCTGAGCCCTCGATGTCACTGTCCAAGTTCTTGAACTCGTCCATGTCTGAGAGCACCTTCAGGTCCCACAGAGATGGATGAAATCACTCCTGGGCTCTGCAGACCCTCCCGGGTGACCCCAGACCTGCCACGCTGGGGGCTGTGCTGGCCTCGCCTGGGCACAGGGGGCAACTGTGGGGACCAACCTTGATGCCACCCCAGCCCTGGGGCTGCAGAAAGTCCACAGGGGAAGTAACGCCGGCCTTGGAAGGGAAGCGCAGGAGAAAGTCCAGCTCTACGGGGTTCACTTCTTTCTTGATTGCCAGGACCTGGTGAGTTGAGAACGGAGCATCACAACCTGCCCGGCACTCATGGCCACGACACGAGGGCTGCTCCGGGCCAGAAGCTACTGACCATCCAGCAGCAGCACAGAAGAGAACAACCTGCTTAAACCAACAGAAATTCACGGCCAGTATCGCACAACAGAAGCCCCAGACATTTGCAGGCTTTACCTGGAAGGCCACCTGGGCCAGGAAAATGAGTTTGTCTCTCTCGAAGAGTCCCCGTGCCGTGTACATATAGACCGAGTAGGTGATCTCATCTGTCAGGTTGATCACCCTTTGTTTGGTGTCGTCGCTGGGGGCCGTGCGCTGAATGGCTTTCTCGAAGACCCCGTTGAAAGCCTGAGGAGGAGCCGGGTGGGCAGCTCAGCACCCGGACTCCGGGTCCCCGTGATCCCCCGTGCCCTGTCCTGCCCCCACAGACCAATTCCCTCCTTGTTCCACCAATACCTTGAGAGAGAACTGGTAGATGGGGTTGATCTTGTTGAGGTCACTCAGGATGAAGTACAGCAGGGACGCTCGCTCTGCCGCTGGCCTGTAGTTCTCTCTGGCCTCATTGATTTGAACTTCGGTGATTTTAGCTTCTTTCACCTGGATGCACACGAAGGTGGGTGTTATCCAGCATCCTGACACGTGCCGAAGCAGTACCCATCCTCCTGTTGAATGCCTGGTGCCCAGGGTGGTCCAGGAGACACCTCCCACTCCCCGAGCACCGGAGCAGCTCTCTTACTTTTTCTTCAATTTCCATGGCCGTGCGCTTCGTTGTTTCCAGGTTCTCCACCAGCGCCGTGTCCCCCAGGAAGTCCCCGCCGGCGGCAGAGAGCCGGGCGAGCAGGGAGTCCTCCAGCTCCTTCAACTTGATCTTGAACTCGTTCTGGCTCTTGGTGAGGTTTGCCTACAACACCCGACCCCGGAGACAACATCAGTCGAGGGACCGCACCGTGACTTACACTGGGCGCTCCCCAACGAGCTGTGGACCATCAGTGGTGCCGCTGGCTTTGTCTTCTACTAATTAGAAACTCTCCCTTTACAAATGCAGCCCAGAAAAATGTGCTGAAGTTGCAACCCCGTCAGCTGAGCTGTGGGTCTCTGAGACACCAGCCCAGTGTTTCATGCTGTCACCAATGCGCTGAAGCAAGAGGCGGGTGGACATGGCCCCTCCCGGGGGACAGCAGGCCATCGGTGGCAGCGCCAGGGTCCATGGGGCAATGGTGGACCCCGAGCCTCCACGCAGCCTGGCTGGGCTCTCCATCAGCAGCAGCTCAGGGAGGTGAGATCTCACTGCTCCCAGCAGAAAAGCCACCACCGGGGCCACCCTGCTGCCACCTCACCGGCAGCTGGGTTCCTACCTTCAGGGTCTCCAGGTCTGGGCGCTCTTTGGCCACCACAGCAGCCAGGAGCTGGTCCTCCAGCCCTTCCCGGGTCACCAAGAAGTTGATCAGGGTGCACTGAGCCTGCACCTCTGGCTTGTAGTGAGGGTTGAAATATTTGGTGTGCAGAATCAGGCGGAAGCGCGGGTGATATTCCACTTCTTTATCTCCTATCTTAATGTATCTGTTCAGTTAATTAAACAAATTAATTTCTGTACACTTGGCAGTAACTCGGCACAGACAAACCCTTGACCGTGTGCTGTTCTCAGCCACTCCAGATGGGAAAAGGTGTAGCCAGACCCGGGGACGTGACCAGGAGGGTCGGTGGTGGCTGGGTCAGGCAGCATGGCCAGCAGTGGGGCTGGCAGCGCCGTGTGGGGCAGGGAGATGGGGCAGGGGGTTCTGGGCAAAAACCCCATCCCAGAACAGCTTCTGTGCCAAGAAAACCCTCCCAGTTTATCACACCTTATCACAGGTGCACCAGGGAACGCGCTCCTAAATCACTCAATGGGCTGGGCTCTGCTGACCAGAACAGCCCAAGAAGCCACGTCAACTCCAAGTGTCCCCATTGGGTGACAATGGAGAGAACGGGGGGATGTGGCCGGAGCCAGGGGAAGGATCAGGCCCCAGGTGCTGCCACACAAAGGGGCATAAATCGGCCTTTCAGGGCAGTAGTGATCGCTCAGAGCTGGTGGAGCTCCTTGCACCAGAGACGGCGGCACGCTGACCTGCCCTTCTTGGTGGTGTTCCTGCCCAGCAGATGGTCCAGCACCGGCTCCAGCGTCTCCCCGATGTCCTCGATCAGCAGTGGCTGTCCTTCGGAGACCGCCCGCTCGATGGTGTCCAGGTAGCTGCAGCCGAGAGAGGTGGGAGGCATGTGTGGGGCGAGCTTGGGCTGTGGCAAGCTCGGGAGAGCTTGGGCAACCACCCTCCAGCCACTGCACCCCGAGGGGACCTTGCCATCCCCGGCCCCACAGAGCCCATGGAGGTGTCGGATACCCCGGGTCTGATGGGGGGATGTGGGTACCCTGCCCCACAGACCCTGCGCCCCTCTGGTGTCAGGGGAGGGGGACACTGGTCCAGCCCGAGCCCGTGGCCACCTCACAGCCCCCAACCCACTTCCTCTGGCCCAGACGGATGGTCTGCAGCTCCTCCCCATATTTGTTCTTGATCCACTTGATGCCCTGGAGCTGGGCGTCCACGATGAGGGGCCACCGCTCGGTGTTGCAGAGGATGGTGGCGTTCTCGGTGGACATGCGGTCGCTGGGCAGCCCCTGGTTGCTCCAGGTGGCCACGTCGGCGGCATCGGTGAGGAGGCTGAGGGGGTCCAGCCCTGGGGTGATGGGGATGGGCACCTGTGGGGGAGGAGATGTTGTCGCCCGGCCGCAGAGGAGTGGGAGCCCCTCGGTGCTGGCAGCATCGGGGGAAGGACCCCCCGGGACAGGACCCTGCTTACTGCCAGCCCTTCAAAGAAGGGGATCCAGTGCTTCTCCAGCAGCTCCACCCTGTACTTCTTGGTGAAGTAGCCGACGTAGGACACGAAGGCGGAGACCAGCAGCACATCTCCGCACACCGTCTTCTCCTGCTCTTTCAGCATCTCCACTGACTCTGCCCAGCGCACGTTTTCGGATGCCAGGCCCCCGATGAGCCTGGGGGGAATCAGAGAGGGTGGCTGCTGTGGTGCCACCCCTCCTGCTGCTGTGTGGGACGGGGATAACACGGCTGTTGATGCCCTGGGCTGGCTGTCACCAAACACCCTGGGGATTAACCCCCCTCTTCTCGGGCTGCCCTCACCCGGGGTGCACAGCTCCATGTTTGCATCCCCCCCTGAACTTCTGACCCGATTTGTTCTTGGGATTTTTTAATTTGGTGAGGGTACGGAGGTCTCTGATGCTTCCATGACCCCCCCTGTGTCATTGTCACCAAGCAGTGCCAGGGGGAAGCAGATGGCCCCAGCGCTGCTGGACCAGCGTTTGCACGGTACCTGTTTGCCAGCGTGATGACTCGGTTGGTCGCATCCGCCTCCTGCTGGCATTTGATTTTTTCAGCTGTAGCTTTCTCAAACTCCGCGGTGAGAGCTGCCAGGTTGGCGTTCAGGTCCTTCAAAAGACAACACATCAGCAGTGACACCCCCCTCCCCCCCCCCACCATTGCCAGGCTTTGCCCACCCCAGGGGACTTCGCTGCAGCCCCTGACGTGACAACGCGGCTCTTGCACCTGGGCTCCAGGTGGCACGAATTATAAGAACCTTTCTCCCTCATTTTTGGCTTCTGGCCCTGACCCCAGCTGAATTGCTGGTGGCTGAGGGCGTTGCAGTGGGTGCCAGCCGAGGCAAACAGTGGCCGTGGCCGGGGGGCTGTGGGTTTTTGGGGGGTGACACACACTTACGGCAATTTTGTTCTTAATGCGACTGAGTTTTTCTTGCGCCTCCGCCAGCTCGGCGTTGGCCTCCTCCAGCGCCAGCCTCTTGGGCTCCACCTCGCAGAACACCTCGTAGAAGCGGACGATGTTCAGGCACCAGGAGCACAGGCCCCCGGCGGCTGTTGACTTGGTCATGATGAATTCTGGATCGAAACTGGGGTCTGACTGGTAGGGCCTGGAACGGGAGGACACGCCGTGCCATGACACCGAGCCACGGCTGCTGGCGGCCCCGTCCTGCTCCTCCTAGGGCTTGGGTTGCCGTTGGATGTATGGTGGGAGAGCAGAGCAAATGCCCAGATCCCACTCCTGCCCCTCAAACCCCACTGTGCTCGCTGGGTGAAGGTCTCCTGGACCCCCTGCCCAGGGTAGCCCCGTGGCATGGGGCCAGAAGGGGGACAGGAACTGGCCATGGACTCACTCAAACGCCTTGAGACAGGCCTCGGGAATGTGCTCCTTGTCAAACTTCTTTAAAGAGTCAAGGAAAGTGTCTACTTTTCCCATCATGACTTTTGCTGCCTTCCAGCTCTTGTCCTTTGGTATCTTGCCCTTGGGGGCTGTTAGGACCATCACAGCTGCCGTCACGTTCACCACCGCTTGTGGTGGGGACCCGAAGGACTTCAGCTCCGTCAGATTGTTCTGGGAAGGGACCATGGGGCTGTTGAGCATCACCCTGGTGTGGGGACACAGGCACCAGCCGGGGACCTGCTTCCTACCAAGGGGTCACCCACCTTGTTGAGTGTGTTGAGGGCCTCCTGGGCGGCTACGAGCGCCGGCTCCGCTTTTGCCAGGTCGGTCTCGCAGGCTCGTTGCTTCTCAGCCACGTTCTAGGGAGGTGAGGGACAGGATGTGGTGAGTGGTTGCAGCTGACAGAGCTCACGCTGCCTTGTTCCATGTTGGATCCCGGCACGGTGGGCACCGGCTCAGCACCACGCACCGTGTTGATAGCCTGGACCTTCAGCTCCTCCTCATCAGCAATGGCTTTCTCCTTGCTGACCTTCTCCGTCTCAACGCCCACCACATGGATCAGTTTATCGGCGTCCTCGTTCTTCCGCTTCAGCTCTTCCTCCTGGACCGCCAGCTTGGCTTTCAGATCATCCACCTTGATGGGGGGAGAAACAGAGTGGATCAGAGGGTTGGTCCTGCTGAGCCCTGGCTGGCCTCACAGCCATGACTCAGTGCAGCTTGGGGACCTCGTGGCCACTGTGACCACCCTGTGGGGATGTGCCTCCCCTCGCCCCCCACATGAGGTGCAATGCTGTGGGCAGGCACCTGCGACGTCGTGCTCTGCAGCTTGGTCAGCCCCTTCTCCAGCCTCTCGATCTTGGCGGTGAGCTCACTCCGTTTTTTCGACAGCAGGTTTTGGTAGAGCTTTATCTGCTCCAGGAAGGTCTTTGGCGTGGTGTAATTATAGCGTCTCTCCATGGCCAGGTAGGTCTTGGACATCTCCTTAACGCTTATGTGGACGTGAGACATGAACTGGCTGATGGAGACCTTGACCTCGGGCTGTGGCAGAGCACAGAGTGAGCCGTGGTGGAGGTGCTGGGGTGGAACCGAGCCGTCCCACAGCGTGGTTCCACATCCAGCGCAGAGACTGGGTGGCAAAGCCCCGCTTCCCATTAAACAGCACAACCCGTGGCTGGGAAACGTGGGTGATCCCAGCACTAAGAACGCTGGTTCTTATGTCCACCTCTGGTTTCCCGACTCCGATCCCCTCCGGGCTGCACTGGGGACATGCTGCTGCTCCCAGGATGTTACTTGTGATGGTGTTTTAAGGACAAACGGGAAATGAGGAGAGGTTTGGAGCTGGGCTCTGGCCCTGGAGCTGGCTGTGAGCTTACCCCGGCACCCTGGGTCACACCAGACCCCCATCCCGGGTGTGTTCCAACAAGGAGAGCAGCAGAGATGCAGGTCATTCCCCAAAGCAGCCCAGTTTCCCCAGACCCAACGTGCACCCCCCCCCCCCCGGGGTCCCAGCTCACCTCAATGTCCCCCGTTTCCTCCAGGAACCTGCTGCTGACGGACACGAGCGCATCCTCCGGCCACTCGTGGAACCAGTCGATGGCCGTGCAGTTGACCACGGCGGGGAACCTCCTGGCCCTCACCCGCAGGGTGGAGCCCACGGGGGAGAAGCAGAGGATGACCTATGGTAGAGAGTGTGGGTGAGTGGGGCAGCCCCACTGCCGGGGGCCGATCTCACATGTGGGGCAGAGGAGCATTGCTGTGGACTCTGCGTGGCTGCAAACATCTCCTGGAGATCAGGACTTTGCCTCTCTCCCATTAACTCTCCTTCCCAGTAGGTGGGAGACGGTCTGTGTGCACCCTGTGCCTCTCAGCAGGGTCGGGGCTGGCACTGGATCCCCTGTGGTGGCCAGTGGCCACGCACGGTGCCCGGTTGGCCTCCCCGTGAGTCCCAGCACAGCCCGGGGCTGGCTCATGGCCGTGGAGGCTGCTCAGACCCCACTGCCCCAGATGGGGGAAATACGGGGGTGTGAAGAGCTGCCCCCTGGGGCAGGGGGACACTGCTGGCTCTGAAACCTTTGGCAACACCTTTTGCCCAAACCCATCACCGTGTAATGAAACAACGGTTTTCTGTGTCCTGTCTGCAGGATTTTGGATTAGGCCAGTCAGGAGCACTGACAGAACACCCCTCCCGGGTGAACACCCACCTTTAACTGACGCCTGACTTTTTCTATAAATAATTTCCAGCAGTTTTCCCTTGTATCTTGCAATCCGAGGAACTTCACTTGGGGCCTCATGGAGCTGATAATGTTTTCCAGGTCATCATCCTGAAAGAGCCCCGGTACGTCCCCGGACGCCAAGAAGTCATTGATTAGGACCAGGAACGATTCTTCAGCCACCTGGGAGTCCGTCATCAGGAAGACGGTGGGGCTGTTCTTCACGGCGGACTTGATGTACTGGGAGGCAAGGTCCAGCTGGGGCAGGAGAAAGAAGACATCACCTCCCTTCTCTTCACCCCTCCCCAAGCTCTTCTCCCAAGTGACTGGTCCCAACACAGCCTGGTGGCCCTGGGCCACCCCAGGATGCTGGGAGGGTGCTGTTGGGAAGGTGTTGGGTGCCTTCTGGGTGTTGGCTGCTCTTCCAGCACCACACAAGCCCATCCCTGGCCTGGGAAACGCTGTGTCCCCCCAGGACAGGACAGGTTGGTGCTCAGAAGGCACCTTTGAGTGGGTTGCAGGATGCTCAGATGCAGAGACAAGAGGAACAGAGCCCCGGGCACCCACCCCAGGGTGCCTGGAGGGAAGCTGTGCTCACCTTCAGGTCTGGGATGCCGTAGCCTTTCCTCAGCGTGATCTGGAAGACGTTCAGGCTGCTGATGAACGCCGCCAGCCGTGCCAGGCTCTGCTTCCCGCTGCCGCCCACCCCCACCAGCAGCGCGTTGCCCCAGGGAGACTCTAAGATCCGACTAATTCTGCAAATATGAGACACTGCGTCTTCGAAGAGCACCTGAAGAAAACAGGAGGGGAAGGTTTGAGGTTGGACATTCTGAATCACGGCAGGAAAAGCAGCGAACGCCCTTTAACGTAGAAACCCGAGGGAGAGCGATGCTGCAGACACATCTCTGCGGTGCCCGCGCTGCTCGGCGCGGAGCTGCCGGGCGCTCACCAGGCTCATCGCCGCGTTCACCTCGTTGTAGTTGTCCAAGGCTTCCACCAGCAGCTTGTTCAGAGCCGGCCAGCTTGGCACCGGCATGTACTTGGAGTCCCCCACGCCCTGGGCGAAGTGGCAATAGATGTTGGGCTTGGCGAACACCAGCTCTTCGTTGAGTTCCTGCGAGGGGGAATGCCAACCACGGGGCTCAACCGTGGGGCACCAGGGGGTACTTCAGCCCTGTGCAGGGAGCCCATCCTGGCAGCTCAGCCCCATGGGATGGGGCATCCCTTCATTTTTCCAGCACAACTTACAGAAAAGAACTTTTTGCAGGTGTCTGCCAGCACCTTCCCGAAGCCTTTCTGATCCTTCTCATCGACCAGCTTGTCTCCATACACCCTCTCCGCTTCGTGCAGCCAGAGACGCACCAGATCCACGGGAGTCTTCAGGCATTCGGGGGTGGAGAACAACAAACCCTGACAAACACACGAAACCCTCAGTCCTCGGGGGTTTATTTTACTGCTTCTCAGAGCTGAGTGTACAGGTTGCCTTTGGGAAGAGGCGACGGTACTTTTCAAGGACATGGTGCGCTGCAAGGAATCAGGATGCTTTAGAGTAAACAGCCCTCCCGCTACCTGGAATATGTTGGAGAGGTCCCGGAGGTTGAAGATGTAGTGGAATTTGATGGCCGTCGGCAAGAAGGTGGAGGCGACCTTCTGGTGGAGAGCTGTGGGCAGGGAGCAGGGGGTGAGCGGGTGGTAGGTCCCCAGAGACCCCTCTGGTGGGGTTCCTGAGCCCCTCGCTCTCCCCTCCGTCACCCTCGGAAGCGAGGACAAGCCTGAGGTTTTAGTCTGATGATTTCTAGGGACACGATGCCACATTTTGAACGTGAACAGAAGAAAAGGAAGAACGGAGATGTCATTTGGATGGGGCTGTGTCACTGAGGTGTGACAGGGGGTCCCCAGGCAGTGGCTGGTTGTGGTGCGTTTGGGATTCCCGGTGCTGGTGGGTGCATTCCCTGGGGGTCCACCTTCCCTCCCCCTGAACCATGCAAGGGCTCACCCAGCGCTGCTGCCACCAGCTGGGGCTGTAGCTTCTGGACGACCTGTGGCATCTTCTGCAGGGCCAGGTGCTGGGCGAGGATGGTGCTGTAGACGGTCAGCAGAGCCTCCTGCCCGGGAAAGCTCACGGCGAAGACGCAGAAGTGACGCTGCAGCAAAGGGGCAAAAATTCAGGCGGCAGCTTTGTCCCCAGGGGCTGATGGAGCCAGATCACAGAATCACATGGGGTTGGAAGGAACCTCCGGAGATCATCTAGTCCAACCCCCCTGCCACCCAGAGCAGGTTGCAAAGGAATGTGTCCAGATGGGTTTGGAATGCCTTCAGAGAAGGACACTCCACCACCTCTCTGGGCAGCCTGTTCCAGGGCTCTGCCACCCTCAAAATGAGGAAGTTCCTCCTCGTGTTTAGGTGGAACTTCTTATATTCAAGTTTGTGCCCATTTCCTCTTGGAAGGCACCATGGCACCGTGATGATGGCCAAAGATGGCACCATGAGGTCCCCCACCACATCCCAAGCCAGCCCAGCTCCTCCAGGCTCCAGTCCCAGGAGAGTGAACCCGCTGGGGACAGTCCCCAGCCCCACAGAGCCTGCGTACCTGCAGCCTGGAGTCGATGGTGAAGGACCCTGCAGTCGGGTTCATGCAGGCCACGTACTGGCAGTTGTGAATGTCCTTCAGGGTCAGTTTGGTCCTGTCGTACCTGCACAGGGACCGACAATATGACGTGTTCCCTGGGGATGAGTTCCTCCAGTGGGGAGGAACTGCCCCATGGACCCATCGGACCTCCATCCAGAGGGACACAGAAGCAGACATCCTCATTCCCCTGGTGCTCTGCACAGCCTGGCACCGGTCTTGGCAATGCTGTGTGGGGCCCTTCCTGTGCCCCATGGCCAAACCTGTCCCCAAACCCCCCCATGGCACCCAGCACTTGACACCTTTGCCCCCCCTTCCCACGCAAGCCCCCCCTGTGCTGCAGCCATGGGCATCCCCTGCTGGGGCTCCCCAGCTGGTGCTGCCTGGGGGCTGTTTGCTTTGGGTGGGTTTGGTGTTGCCAGCAGAGAGTTTTCCCCCGTTCCTCTGCCAAAGCCTCCCCGGCTGATCCGGGAGCGAGCGGGATGGAGGGAAGGAGGGGTTCAGCTCCACAGACAACACGGCACAAGGGGCAGCACGGGCAGGACACGGTGGGAACCTCCACTGGGATGGGAGAGGTGCCACCATGGCATGGGTTTGCTGGCCAGAGGGTCACCAACCCTGGCAGTGAGGGCCACCAGCCCGGGACCTACCAGTGCCCATGGTCCATGTGCTGCCGGATGAGCGTGTGCGGTGCCACCGTGCCGTACTTGTCCACCTCCGGCATGTTCATGTCATCGATGAAGTAGATAAGCCTCCTGGTGCCGGGTGGGCCGTAGTTTCTTCCCGATTTCTTCTCCAGGGGCTTCTCGAGGATGGCTGCACAGGAGGAGCGGGTGGGTGGTGGGGCAGCGCCATGGTGCCCTGCGGCACAGCCCGGCACGGGGCCGGCTGCTGGTTGGAGCCAGCCTTACCCTGCAGCGTGTCCGAGGTGGTGTAGAAGTTAAAGGGCACGGACTGCACGAGGTATTCATCCGTGCTGAGGGCTTCCAGCTTGTCCCGCATCAGGACCGATTTTCCCGTCCCCGCGTTCCCCACCAGCATCACCGGCCTCTGCTTCTCCATCAGCAGGTCCATGAAGTAGCGAAGGCGAATGGTCTCTGCCGTGTGCACCAGGGAGGCCTGGGGACACCGCGCTGTCAGTGCCCGGAGCTCGTCCCTCGCTGCCAGAGCCGGTGTTTGCGGGCAGAGGCAGCGCTGGAGACCTCGGAGGATGCTCCTTCCGAACAAACCTGGTCCCTCTCTAAAGCAAAAAGTCTCAGGTGCTTGGTTATTCTCAAGATTTTTCTGATCAGAAATGGGAGCTCTCAGAAAAA
>QJSC01017172.1:155283-173904 GCA_003697955.1 Calidris pygmaea
CGGGATCGAGTTCGAATTTTGGCACTTTTTCAGTCCAGAGCATGAATTTCTTCGTTTCCGGATCGATGTAATAGTCAAAAATTGTCCCCTGAGAAGGAAACTTGACCGTTTTAAACTCGTTCACCCACCACTTGCTGAACTCCAGGCGGTAATCCATGAGCTGGGAGGAACAGACAGAGACACTCGGGAACTGACCGGCTTTGTTGCCCCGGTGTTTTCAGCAGGGATGGAGCTGGGGGGGACACGGGTGGGCAAACCTGGTCCTGGAACATGGCCCCACCAAAGGCCCAGGTGCAGGCGAAGACGAAGTAGAGCTCGTAGAGCTCCCGTGGTGAGTCCGGCGGGGTGGTCTGGGGCGTCAGGAGGCACTCCAGCAGGTACAGCACCATCTGTATCACCGTGATCTCGGGGACGGGCGTGATCTTCTTGAAGCCAGACTTGAGCTTCTCCAGGCACACGGGCAGGTATTTGTCAAACAGGATTATCAGATTGGCCTTCTCGGACTGCACTGTCCTCGTCTCGATCCAGCTGGTCACAACTCTGCAGGAGCAGTGGGCAGGGCTGCAGGAGAGCACATGGGGGACCAGCAACCAACCCACCCCACTCCATCCCACCCCACTCCATCCCATCCCATCCCACTCCATCCCATCCCATCCCATCCCATCCCTTCTCCCTCCCCAGGCTCACGGGTTCCAGCCCAGGTCTGCTGGGTTGATGTAGAGGATTCCTGCCCGGGAGACGGTGGCCGGCGTGGCGGTCTGTAGGTGGCTAATTTCGAAGACGAGCCGCATGGTGGGGTTGAGGGGGATGCGCTCGTTGCTGGCCAAGGTGAGAACCTGGGGAAAGCAGCCTGTCATGGGAGGATGCCCTGATCTTGGGGCCCAGGCATGAATACAAGCTGCTCACCCCAACCAAGGAGCAGGCAAAGCTCCTGGAGCGTGATGGCACTGACCTTATTGTCATCCATGACTGTGTTCAGGGACTCGATCCACATGGGGTCAATGTCTCCATCAAGGATGATCCACTTGGGCCCTTTGTGTGTGATGTTGGCCAGGTCACGCATCACTGAAGAAAACAGACCTGCCCCACAGAGAGACATGTGGGTTTGTCCTTTGCAGCTCTTTCCACTCAGCACATTTGCTGAGGGACACATGTGACCAGGTGCATCCCAGAAACAAGTTCTTCCTCCCTCCCACTCCAGTTAAAAGCCCCAAGGAAAGGTCTTCTCATTCCCATCACCGCATCCCAAAGTGTTTATAGATTCACATTTTATGAAGGTATTTGCTGCTCAAAGATGTTTTGTGCCAGGTCCCACCTCCCCCTTGTGTCCAAGTACACAACCGTTGGTGTCTCACCATCCCTCCACTCCCGCGTGGACGGATGAATAACCCCGAACAGCTCATCACAGGTCACAGCCTTTGGGTCGAGGTCCACGGTGACCGGCTTCTGCTTCATGTTCTTGTAGGTCTTGTTGAGTGACCTCAGCACCTGTGGGGAGGGGAACGGTGCATCTGTGGCTCCTTCAAGGGTGTCTGCAGCCTTTCCCTCACAAAGCCTTTGCTCCCACCCGCTGTGGAGCACCCAGGCTGGGGGAGCTGCTGGGAAGGTGTTGGACCACCCTCTGCAGAGCCAGCTCCTGGCTGGGGTGCTGTGAGAGCCTACAACCATCCCAGCCTGTCCTCCTCAGCTCTGCGGGCTGAGCCTGGCACACGTGGAGCCGGAGGGCTGGGGTGGCCGCAGACACTGGACGTGCCACCATCCTCTACCCAGATGCTGCTGCAACCGGGGTCTGAGCGACAGCGTCCACATGGAGAGGACAAAGAGGCTGTGGGACAGGAGGGGACCGGTGCCCTCAGGGATGGTTTGGCCACTACCTGGGACTTGCCACAGCCAGCGTTGCCGATGACAAAGACGGAGTGTCTCACTTGCAGCAGCTCCTCCAGCTGCACCACCTTCAGCACGAAGCTCTCCTCCGCCTGCAGCTTCAGCTCCAGTATGGACTGCTTAATGATCTGGGAGAGGGAGCAGGCGCTGAGCACAAGCAGCTGTCACGGCCTCGGCAAGACCCCCAGACAAGCTGGCCACCCCCAAAAGTGCCAAATGGACCTTCAGCCTCCGGATGCTGCCAGGGTTGGGATGTCTCTGGCACTGATGCTGTGGCTGAGCTTGTACCTTCTCAAAGTTGAGGTCCCTCTTCCTGGGGACGTCCAGAGCTGGGAAGAGGTCTCCAATCAGCCCCATGAAGACGGGCAAGTCGTCCGTCACGATCTTGGGGATGTTGAAGTCTCGTAAAGCTCTCATCAGAACTTGGTCCTCGGCGCGGCCGGGGTCTCCTCTCTTCAAGGAGCCCGCTACCACCAGCACGGACTTGATGGCCCGCAGACCCCAGTCATAGTGGTCCTGCCAACAGGCAGCGGAGTATTACAGTTCCACTTTGGAGAGGGAGAAGTGCTTAAAACAACCCTACAGAGCCTGTCCATCACCCCACACCCAGGCGGTGCCCAGCAAAATGGGCTTAAATGAGCTTATTTACAAGACAAGCCCCAGCCAGTCACGGGGTGGACGGCTGTCTGGCTGCTTCCCGGGAGCACATTTTTATTGTAGATCACTTCTGCTGAGATGAATAATATCTGCATGCTCTCATCTTAACCGGCTGTGTTCTTTTCTAGTCTAGTCTATTTTTGGACTCCTTGATTTCTTCCAGAAGGCAGAAATATGCCATATGATGCACCAGCTTGGAAGTGGAATTTGTCCAGCCGTAGACCTGAACTCTGCCCAACGCCAGCCAGCTCGTTCCCACCAGCAATCCCACTACAGTCCCTCAGGTTTGAAATTCAAATGAACTCTTTCAACTTAAAGAATTAAGAGGTTAAATTACCTGCTTAGACAGTAGCTCTTTGCAGAGTGTGTACAAAGTAATGAACTTTCTTGCTAGGAGCTTAGCATCCATAAAACCTTCCGCGACGAGCATGATTTCACAGATCAGTTCGAAATCAGGGACCACCATGGCGCAGGGTCTGGAGAAGAGCAAGGGCAGGTTAGCAGGGCTGGGTATGGACATCTGCACTCTTCTCCCCCGCAGCCAGAAAGGATTTGCACCCGAGTTTCCAACAGGAATCATTCCTGCTGCTGTGTTATAAAATCAGGCAATAATTTACACCAGTTGGGGTCTCTGGAGATCTCTTGTCCAGGCTCCTGCTCCAAGCAGTGCTCAGGTCACCCCAGGCCATCTCCAGTCACAGTTTGAGTTCCTCTGTGGACAAAGATCCCACAGAACCCCTGGGCCACCCCTTCCAGTGCTTGACCACCTTTTTTTCCCCTATTCCCAATTGGATTTTTAGCTGAAGGTGGCAATTAGACTCCCTGAGTGTCCTCCCCCCGCCAGCCTCTGAGCATCTCAGGGGCTTTGAGCAGGGCTGTCCTGGGGTCCCAGGCTCTCCTGTCACAAGGACTGCCAGTACTCACAAATATCCTCACTTGCACTAGCAAAGTTCACACTATGGATGCAGCACGACTGCCAGTTACACACTGACCTGAACAGAGCTTTTAAATTCTCGGGCAGTTCCGTCCGTCCTGCGTAGCCCGGGTTCATGGTGATGAACAACCCGACCGAGGGGACCAGAGCGATCGTCTCCCTGAGGAAATTGAACCTTTTTTTCTTGGCACGAATTGCATCTTGAACACATTTCACCTGGCGTGGAGCAGAGCCATCAGTGTGGGGGGTCCCTGCCCTGTGTCCCTGGTCACCCTCAACCACCGCCCACGGGAAGCCAGGGTGCTCTCTCATGCCATGGGCGATGCTAGAAATAATATCGAGCCATGGGTGCAGGGAACCGGCCCTAAATCAGCTCCTCCCCAACCACAGCCTCCTGTCCCTGGGGGTGGCAGAGCTGGTGGGGGGGTGATGGGTCACCAAGATGGGGCACAGCTGGGCTGTGTGACCTTAAACGTGCCCAAGGTCCCCACAGCACTGCCCTTCCCCTCCTTCTGCCCCCCAGCATGACATAACAGCTGCAAATGGTCACAGAATCACAGAATGATACAGGGTTGGAAGGGACCTCTGGACATCACCCAGTCCAACCCTCCTGCCAAAGCAGGTCCACCCAGAGCAGGTTGCACAGGAACATGTCCAGATGGGTTTGGAATGTCTCCAGAGAAGGAGACTCCACCACCTCCCTGGGCAGCCTGTTCCAGTGCTCTGTCACCCTCAAAGTGAAGAAGTTGCTCCTCATGTTTAGGTGGAACTTCTTATGGTCAAGTTTGTACCCATTTCCTCTTGTCCTGCCACTGGGCACCACTGAAAAAAGACTGGCCCCATCCTCCTGACACCTACCCTTCAGTCAAGAAAGTGCCAAGAGGCAGCTCCCCGTGGCACCCCACTCACCTGCACGGCGATCACGGACAGAACCTCCACTGAAATGCGATTGAACTCGTCGAAGCAGCCCCAGGCGCCCGTCTGAGCGAGCCCCTTGTAGATATTCCCGCAGGACTGGAGAGAGAGAGCACCGAGATGGGCATCAGACACCCAACTTTAACACCGAGGCTGCGACACAGGGATTTGTTAACAAAGCCCAAGAGCTCGGAGCTGCTCGAGCTTTTATGGTTTGTGCTGTTCCCTGGGGAAACGTCCCACAGACCCCCCCCTGGGCTCCCCCGGACTCCCAGAGCCACGAGCTGGCTGGAGCCGTGGTGGGCACGTGCAGGCTGGCACCGGGGCTGGACCCATAAATTTCTCCCCATCTCCCAAGCTGGGGGGGAGGAGAGCAGCTTCAGGGCATCAGCGATGGGCACTGCAGCCAAACATGGGGGTGCACGTGCAGCGGGGCCTCCCTAAAGAGGGTGGACACCCCATAGCTCTTGCCTTGGTGCCCCCGTCCCGCTCCCCGGCGCCCCACCTTGTAGTCCATCTGCTCGGAGCAGTTGAAGACGTAGACCATCATGCCGATCGCCCGGCCCAGGTCCTTGGTGGTCTCCGTTTTGCCGGTGCCCGCGGGGCCGGCGGGGGCCCCCCCCATGAAGAGGTGGAGGGACTGCGTCAGGGTGATGTAGCACCTGCGGAGGGGAGGGCGTCAGAGCCGAGCGACGCCGAGGTCGGGGTGGGCAGCGGGGGGTACGGGGAGCCGAGTCCCTACCGATCCGTCAGGGGGGTGATGACCAGCCGGGGGGTGTTCCCCAGGTACTCGTAGGAGTACTGGAGCTGGGCGTCGCAGATGTTGGCGTAGCAGTGCTTCTTCCCCTCGTCCCAGCGGTGCCGAAGCTGGGACTGCCAGGTGAACGCCTGGGCGTTCTCCACCTGAGGAGCAGCCACTGAGGAGGGCAGGAACCAGCACCGACCCACCGGGAGCTCCCAAACACCCCCTCTGGACCCTCTGCCGCCCCCGTACACAAGCAGAGCATGCAAACTGGTCTCAGTGCAATGCTGGAGCGGGTGAAGACTGTCCCTCCATGTGTCCCAGCCCCCCCTGCATCCCCTGATGGCAGAGCACAGCCCAGCACCAAGGCTCAGGGCTCCCACCATGGCAGCAACCAGCAAAAATGAAGACCCAGCCTGGTCTCATCGGACCCCAGCCATGCTGTCCCCTCCCCGTGCACCCCTAACACCCCACGGCTGGTTTCCTTCTTCACCCAGTTTGGATACTTTGAGAATATTGGAAAATAATAACACACCAGGAAACCTTTGGCAAGAGACCAAGCCGTACAAATGTCATCCTCTAACGAGTACCTTCGCAAGGATCATTTTGGCCACAACATCCCTGGCGTGGACATCAATGGTACAGATTGTCATGATCTTCATCCTGTCTCCAGGAGTCAGGTTTCCAATGAGCAGTGAAATCAACGCGTTTAGCTGAGTGATCTGGAAGGAAAGAAATGATGAACAGGAAAATGACATCGTACTTTGCCCATCTCCTGGTGACCCCCTGGGCCGGACCTCACCAGCAGAGAGGGACTGGAGAACAGCCCTGCTCAGGTCTGAAGGATGCCAACCTGCTTCTTGTTGTAGTCCCTCATTGCGTTCTCGTAGCCTTCCTCCAGCCTTGCAAAGGCAATGCCCACTTCTGTGGTCCACCAGATCTGGGTGCACGTCAGAGCAACCTGCGGCAAACCACAGGGACAGAAGATGGGCATAAACAGAAGTCCATCATCCCCACGATGGCTCAGGGCAGGTGTTTGCCCCCCTGGGCTCTCTGCTTGCCCCCAGCAGCTCCCACCTGTGCCGGGTAGTCAAACACCCACTGCTCCCGCGGCTTCTCCTCGTAGGTGACCACGGCCTCGGGGATGAGTCGCCGCAGCGTGGAGCGCATGCTGGCCAGGACGCGGTTCAACCACACCTCCACCTGCACCATCACATCGCCAACCCTCAGCCAGCGTGTCCCAGCCCAAATCCGCTCTGGGCATGCACAGTTTGAACAAGCTGGCCTCTGCGGGGTCTCTCTTTTGACCCACCCAGGCAGGACGTCACTGAGAGACCCCACCAAGCACCTTCTGCCTAAGTTTCATCTAGATCCAAACGTACGTGGCCGTTCCTCTGCCCTGAGCCTAGGAGCTCCCGTCCCACAATCAATTGCCAGAGCATTAATTGGTTGATGTCAATGCACACCAACACTGTCCAATAAGCACCAGGTACGGTGGTTGGTGAAGCCCCTCCAGGAGCAGACACACAGCCCGTGGCACTGTGCAAGCAGGTCCTCATGGTACCAATCCCATTTCTGTTTTGTTTTTTTTTTTTTTTGGCTGAAAGGCTTCACAATTGTGTTTTAGAACTGCTGCCAGGCTGGTAGTGCACAACAGCAAAAGGCTCATCCCTGTCTGGAACCTGCCCACCTCTGTTCCCCCCAAAAGAGATGGCTCCGGGGAGCTGGGCTGACCTGGCCAGAGAGGTCACAGTCTGCGTCAAAGGCCACGTACTCCTCGTCCCTGCTGAACATCCCCACGCCGACCTTCAGGGGCTTCTTGCTCGAACTCGTCTTGAACTTCAGCTTGGCCAGACTGTCAAACAGCTTCGACAGGTGACGGGACACCTGGGGACAGGGGCACAGAGAGCTCAGGGACCCCGGTCGCAGGCAGAGGTGTGATCACTCTGTGAATTAACTCCCACACAGCTCCTGGGGTGCTGCATCCCTCAGAAGGGAGGTACCAGGGATGTTGTTCTGTCCGTCAGGATGAAAAAGTATTTTCAAACTGCTAGAATAAGTTATTACAAGAGACACGGGGCTTGCCCCCACGCTTTACACTCACTCCGTACCTCAGCTGGCTCATTCCCATTAGATAAAATATCAAGCAGGTCTGCAGAGGAAACAAAGTAGAATCTGGGGAAAGCCAGTCTTTTGGTCTCGAGGTATTCAGCCAAAGCCTTCTCACAGATCACCAATCTAACAGAAAACAAGGAAGGAAAAGGGCAGTTAAACTCCCCACATGTTATTTTTTACCCTTTGCAAAGTCATTGCCATGTTGAAGAAGACTTTGGAGAAATCAGGCTCTTCCTTTGGCCCCAGACCAGCCCGTGGAGGCATCTCCATAACGCTCAGGGTGACTCAGACCTCACCTTTCCTGCAAAGCTTCGAGCTTCTTGTAGAGCCCAGGCTTGTTTGTAGCTTCAATCACGTTGGGAGTTTTTACCGCATCGGCCATTAATTCCTGCAAGAGGGAAAATGCCTCAGCTCCACCTGAACGGGCATCGAGCTCTTGGGGACCTGGGGGGAGACGGGCTTCGCACTTTGAAGTCTTGATCGATAGCATCAAAACGCCTGGAGTCCTCCGGCAGTTGACTGCGGATGTCTTCGGAGCCGATGAAGATGCTTTCCAGGTGACTCCATGTCCTCTGCACCTCAAACCAGATGCTGATCACGGAGTCGGCGGTCGACAGCTTCTGCTGCCAGCCCGACACCTCCTGCAGGAAGAAGGCCAGGTACTTGGAGGTCATCAGGTTCTGTAGCTGCACTTGGTTGTCCTCCAGCGTCTCGATGAGCACTTCATCTGACTTGAGCAGCATGAGGCCGGTCCTGGTGTGGGGCTCATGCTCGAACACCATCGTTGCCCAGGTTGTGTCCAGAGTGTTCAGCACCTGCGGACGGGGGGTGAGAAACGGTCTGGCCTCTGGGTGCCAAGTCCAAGACCCCATGGGAAGGCAAAGCAGCAACGGGAATGTCTCCTCCAGAGCATGAGCTCCACGGGGACCGCAGAGCCTGTGGACTCCAGCCTCAGGAGCAGGAACATGAGCACCAGCCGCCACAGAGCCACATCAGAGCAGGGCTTTCAGCAAAGCAGGGCAGGAACCAAGCCCCATTTACCTTCTCCATCCCTGACTCTTTCAAGGCTTTGTCCACGATGCCACGAACCTCATCCTCGAACTTGTGCAGGTTCAGCTGCAGCAGATCCGCGAGGGTTGTGTCCTCAGACATGGTGAAGTTCACCTGGAGCAGAACCGGCACCGTCAGGGCATGGACTCCCTCCCCAGAGAGGCAGCCCCAAACGAGCTCATTAACACCCACGGTTAAAGACCCAACACGAGTATTTGTGTATGGCCAGCACTGAAAACAGATCGCACGCTTCCCCTGATGGATGCGAATCTTGGGAGCCCCCCCGGGCCAGGGGCTGGGAAGGGTGGAGGGCTGGGAGCACCTTGGTTGCCTGCATGAGCTCCTGCCAGTGCCGGTCCCTGATGGCCGGGTTCTGCAGCTCATTCACCGCCCGCAGGGACGTTATCATGTTCTTCACGCTGTTGTCCAGCCCTGTGTACGCATCCCAGCTCTTCACCTCCTTATCCAAGCTCCGAATGTCTTTAGCAAATTTCTTACAATCAATATCCATCTGCTCAACATTGATATCCTTCCACCTGGTGGTCTTCCAGTCGTCAATGTTCGTGTTAACCTGAATTCAGAATACAACTTCACAGGACGTGTAATTAGCAGAAGCATTTCTGCCCAGGATGGAGAGCAACACATTCGTGCCCAGCACCCACATGTCTGTTGCCCCCATTCTGGGCCGTGCAGCCCCCGCAACGTCAGACCTGCTCTAATGCTGTGACAACAAGCCCCGTGTCTCACCCCACTTCCCACAGCAACGAGACTCTCAGAGGAGCTGCAACAGCCCTGCACCTTTGGCTGGCGATGCCCAGCTGGGGCAGGGTGCCCACAACCATCTGCTGCCAAGCCCTTTCTTAGAGGCAGCGTTGGGCACCGTGCCCTGGCGCAGTGGCCAGCCCCAAGCCCCGGGTCACTGTGCTCAGCCGCAGATGGCCACCAGCAGCCCCTGTCCGCAGATGCCAGGCAGCTCTTCACGGCCTCAGGAACCCCAAAACTGTGAACACCAGCCCAGCACACCCCAGAAGCCTGCTCAGCGCATCCCCGTGCTCCTGCCCTCCCCGTCACGCCGGCTCACAGACCACAGCACGTACCAGGAAGATCATGTCCCAGAGGTCCTTCAGCAAGCGCACCTCCCTGTGACAGGCTTTGAGCTGTTTGTATTTTGGGACCGTCACTTCAAACAGGTCGGCTGACTTGGACAGGGCTGCCATGTCGCTCTCCATGGCCGCGATGCCTTTCTGTTGCTGGCCAGACAAAAAGGAAAGGTCTCAGTCAGGAACCAGGGACATGTCTCCTACCCCAGCCATGGCTCCGTCCCCACTGCAGAGCTGTCCCTCCCTAGTCCCTCTGTGTGCCAGACAGCGCTGATGAGATCAGTGGTGGCCCTGGTGTCCTCCCCTCACTTACCTTGTTCAAGGATTTGTAGGGGTCTGGGTCAGTGTACGAAAAAGGGGCTTTTTCCCGGAATTTCTCACGGAAGGCGTGCTGCCTGACCTGCGTGGGGAGGATGGGGGGCTCAGGGGGGTGCAGCCAGGGGAGGAGCTTCCTGAAGCTGCTGAGAAGCTGCTGTGTCAACCCCCCCAGCCCCAGGGCGGGTACCTCGAACTGCTGGCACTTCTTGCGGATGATGTTGACCTCGTTGGCTTGCAGGGGCGCCGCGCTCTGCTTGACGCGCAGGCACAGCTTCTTGGTGCTGTCCCAGTGCTCGGGCAGCTCCTGCAGCGAGCACGGCATGGCGTGGGCAGCCTGGCCCTGGGGAGCCCCCTCCAGCACCCCTACACCCCGCATGGCTCACCTGGAGCTGCAGGTGGATCTCCTCGGGCATCTCCTCTCCGTAAGTGCTGAGCAGGGCAACCGTCTCCCGCAGGGGCTGAAACATGCCGTCGGTCTCCGCTTGTCTCTCCTTCACCCTCATCAGGTGCCCCATCACCTCCACCAGCCCGTCGTAGTCTCCCTCCTCCAGAGGTTTATTCAAGCCAGCGTTGGCCTCTCGGATGAAATCCTGCAGCTCCTGCAGGCTGGGAGGAAGGTGGTGGTGCTCACTGGGCATCCATGGCCACCCCCGTGCTTGCCTGGGGCTAGTTCCCCAGGGCACGGCCCCCCAGGGTCTCGCCCCCATGGTTCCATCCCTTGGGGGCCAGCCAGTCTGCAGTCACCAGGAGCCCCCCTGGGGGTCTTGCCGGGCTCCTTACCTGGTGGTGACGTGGTTGGTGAGGTGCTGCCGCAGGACCATGCCCCGGGACCTGACAGTGCTCAGCAGCGCCTGCTTGAAGGGGCGGCAGTCGCTCTGCAGCCACCCCCCAAACACCTCGGTGTTGGAGAACCCCGACACCTCCTCGCACAGCTCCTTGCACGTGTCGATCTGGGGACAAGAGCTGGTCACATCCCACGGCCAGCAGCTCCCTGGGCACCTGGTGTCCCCCTGGGCACCCAGTGCATCCCATGCACCAGCCCCATACCTCCTGCTTAAAGAGCTGTAGGGATGGGGTCCCCTGGGCCACGGACACCTCCGGCTGCAGCTCCAGCTCCTCGGGGCTGGGGACGCTGCCCAAGGTGAGGAAGTGCTGCAGGAACTCCTCGGGGCTCTGCAGCCACAGGTGAGCCTGCTCCTCGAAGCCAGCGCTGTACTCCTGGCCTTCCGCTGTGGCACTGACCACCAGCGACACCACCTCCTCCCGCATCCTGCTGAGGTCCATCTGCTCCTCCAGGCTGATCTGAGGGGACGGGGAGAGCTCTCGGGGACCGACCCAGGGCACCGGGCATCCTCGCCCAGCTCCAGCTCAGCTGGGAGATGCCACAGGCTGTGGACTCACCTTGTAGCTCAACCTTCTCTCCAGCAGCCGAGGTATGCAGGTTGCAGCCGAGAAGATGTCGTTGAGCAGGCTCTCCATCAGCCCCAGGAAGCTGCCCTCGTCCCCTGACTCCAGCGAGGGACGGTACTGCACCTTGCCATCACGCAGCTCCATCCGCACCTCAAACAGCGGGGCCACCTCCGCCTGAAACAGGTCAGTGGCCCCCACGTGGTCCTTCATGTCCCATTGCCCCCTCAGCCCCTAGCCCCGTGGTCCCCCCCCCGGTTCCCAAGCCCTGCCATCCCCCGCAGTAGGAACAAGAGGGGGCACCAGCACTTCTGGCACTCGCTGCCCAGGTGAATGGGGGAGCACTGGGAGGGGCTTGTTTGGCCACCAAACAGCGAGTGGTGGCACATCCTGAGCACGGGCAAACCTGGACCTACATCAGGGGCCATGTTGTTGAGCAGCAGCTGCAGAGATTTGTGGATCAGGTTGAAGAATCCATCCAGCACGATCTCATCGAGGTACCCCACGTAGTCCAGCCATATCTGCGATGACTTATCAGCCTTAAACAGGTTTTCATTCTCCTGCAAGTAGAAAAAAAAACCCCAAATAATGCTTGTCAGTAAACACCCAGTAAACACACCAGCTCCTGACCCTGCGAATGAGTCCCCCTCTGTGGGTCTGTCCCTCCTGGTGTCACACAGATCCTGCACCATCCTCCCTCCCATCCCTGCAACACCAGAGGCTGCAGCCCAGACCTCCCCCGAGGGGGCAGCAGGTCTCTGCAGGTCAGCAGGTCTCTGGAGTCCTGTGCGGTGTTTTACGGTCCTTCCCCGGAGCCTCCCCTCAGCAGAGACCCCAGGACTGGACCCCTGGTGGGACCCACCGCTCACAGCGGCAAAAGGGGAGATGCCACTGGCTCCAGAGCATTGCAGGACACCCATGTTGGGGACACTCCAGCTCCAACTGAAGCGTCCTGGGACATGTCTCACCTTCACCATCTCGTGGATCTTCATGCCCGTGTCCCTGATGGCAGCGTAGCGCTTGGTTAAGGTGCTCACTTTCCCCTCCAGGTCCAAGAGCGCTGTCTCCTTGTTGTCCTTCCTTTCGAACAAGGGGGTAGCTGAGCATTCCTGTGGGGAGAAGAGGTCAGGGCTGCTCTGCTCTGCAGGGGGAGGGCAAATTCCCGCTGCGGCTTCCCGGGGAGGCACTCGCAAAGCACCAGCAGAAGCTACCTCCATCAGCTGTCTGATTTTTTCCATGTTTAACTTGGCTTTGTGGACCCTGGCCTGTAGGTCGTACAAGATGTCTCTCATGTCCTGGATGTACTCCATGACGCCTGGGCAGAAAATGCATGTCCAAGCCTCACCACCCACCCACGCCTGTGGGTTGGGGGGGGTCCGTGCTTTGGGTGTGATGGCTGTGGGGACCCGAGGGCAGTCACTGGGTGGGAGGTGGGATGGAGTCCAGGGAGCCCTCGAAACACACAAGAAGGGTTTCTGCCCTTGGGTGGCCAAGGGTGGGCTCGTACCTTCATGGTGCCAGAAGAGGGTGTTCTCGGCGCTGGCCAGTTGGCTGTCCACTGCCTCCAGCTCGCCGGCCACCAACGGGAACTCCACCGGCAGCAGCCTCCGCTTCAGCTGGGGACCCAACAGGGTGCTGGTGAGTGTGGCAGGAGGAGGGACCCCTTTCACAGAGGAATGGGCTCCCCACCCCACTGAGATGGTGCTTGGGGGGCAGAAGGAGGCTTCTGTGATGGCAGCAGCAGCAGCTTGGCTCAACCACAGCCTGGGCAGGGGCTGGTAACGTGCCTAGTGTACCCCAACCCCCTCCCTGGGCTTCCAGGACCCATTTCATACGAGCCTTTCCCCTGGGGGGTCCCAGCCAGTCTCAGCCTGGCCAGGGCTCAGGGCATGGAAAAGCAGCCGGGTTGTCTCCCCTTTGCAACCTGCCTCATTGTACCAGCCAACGATGAGGTCAAGGTTGTCCACAAACATTTGGAAAGTCTTATTTTGAGCAAAGAGGCTCTCGGCGCTGCCCGGGATGTCCTCCTGCTGCTGGAAGTTCAAGTACTTCACCTCCCGCAGAACGGCAACGAGCTGCAAGACACACCAGGCTCGTTAGTAAATCCCAAAACTTCTCACCACAGCCTTTGAGGAAGCTGGATTTAGGTTCAGGGGGGTGATCGGTGGCGTCCCCCCGCGCCAGCACCCACCTCTTTGCTGAAGTTCACACTGAGGACGGAGGAGATGGGGTCCCTGAGGATCAAGGGCTGCTCCAGGCTGAAGTGGCAGTCCCGGCCGGCGCCCTGTGCCCACTCCTCATAGACCTTCTGGCGGTAGCTTTGCAGCAGCCCCATCATCTCTTCGTACTGCCCCAGCACCAGTTTAGCTTCAGCGCTTTCCATCACACTGTCAGGGTGATGATAAAGAAGCTGCTGCAGCCCGTAGAGCACAGGAGGATCCGTGTGGGGCCGGATCCTGCCCTGGCTGCTGCCCCGTGTCCCCGCAGGGTGACAGGATGACCCACACATACGGGTGGCTGATGGCAAACAAGTGCTTCTGTGGCTCCTCCAGCCTCTGCTGCAGCTCCAGAGCCCACTTCAGCTGCCCGGCCACTGGTGGCATGTTCTTGTTGATGGCCGGTTCTGCACCGGAGGGTGGTGGGGACGCGGTCTGGGCATCGTACAGCACCTTCACATCCTCCAGCTCAGCCTTGAACATCCCCAGCAGCACCGAATAATACCGGGAAACCTCCGCCTTTATCAACGGCCGCTCCAGCAGGGAGGAGAACATGTACACCAGCTGTGGGGCAAACAGGCTGCTGTGCTCCAGAGCGTCACGGGGACGGCCTGGTCACCCCCCACCGTCACCCTCAGGAGCTGGGCTGGGGGCACCGAGGATACCCCGCACCCAAGGGCAGGACCCGTCGAGCTGGGGGGACATGGACCTTCACGGCGGATGCCAGGCAGTTGCAGTCATCGAAGCCTTGGCAGAGGATGGTGGCCAGTCGCCTGTCCACGTCCTGGATCTTCTTTTGGAACTCGGCAAAGTCTTTGTTCAGTTGCTGCCAGGAGGAGCAAAAGGATTTAAGCCGGCGCAGCCTCTGCGCCTCCTTCCCAAATCCCTCCTGAAGGATTCACTGACCCCAGATGCCCCAAAGTGAGCGGGGGGGGCTGCCGTGGGGCAGTTTTACACACAGCTCTTCCAGCTGTTCTGCAAAGCCAGTTTTCTTTTTAGCACTTATCAAGTGCTTCCGCCCCCGTACCATTCCCTCACCTCTTCCGCGGGATCTAAGGGATCATATTTGCAGTCGGCGAAACTCTTGCTGAGCTCAGAGACCTCCTCGTAGATCTGAAACACCTGGGTCCCGAGGATGTTCCCTCTCACTCCTCCCAGCTCTGCCTTCTCCAGCTTCAGAAACTCAATGACTGTCTCGTACAGCTCCTGGTGAGCACAAACCGTTGTCACACCCGGCTCCTCTCACTGCCAGACCCCGGCTCCCCGTGCCCCACCGTGGCGGGTGTGAGTTCACCGCTCCCGAGGAGCATCCTTCCCAGGGAGGCTTCAGTGCCTGCCCGGGAGGTGCCCGTCTGTCCCCAAGGGTGTGGGGACATGGGTGCAGTGCTGGGAACGATGCCACCACGCTCCCAGCCATGCTGGGCTCCCATCTCCCCTCTGCTCCTTGCCCACGCTACTGGCCCCAGCCCACCCCGGGGCCGGAGGGGAGTTTGTCCCCGTGCTGCTCGCAGTGTCCCCCAGGGAAAAGGGGGGTTCCTCACGGGCCTGGCGCTGTGCCCCGAAATGCTGGGCTGTCACCTTGATGATCTTGAGCCTGCGCAAGAAGGAGTCCATTCTCCTGAAGACCAGGGAGCGGGGGAACTCCCAGAGCTGTGGCTCCTCCTGGAAGGGGAGAGGGGTCATGGGTGAGCGGGGCCGGTGTGGAGGGGGCTCAGGTGGGTCCGCACCGTCCCCCAACACCCACCGGCGGCAACGCGGGCATCAGGTTGGAGCAGTACGTGCTGTAGGACTGGAGGAGCTTCTCGATGGTGGAAACGCTCAGTTTTATTCCCTCTAAGGTCTCTTCGGTCTCTCCTTGCAGCCCCTTCATCACGTCCTCGGGGCTCAGGAAATTGCGGGTCTAAGGCGGTCAGAGGAGAGTGTGGGGGCTCCTCCTGCCCCCCACCCCCCTACCAGCCCCCCAGCCTTTCTGGTGATCACCTGCAGCCCAAACCCCCTCCAGCCCCGCGCGGGGGCTCTGCCGGTCCCTTCATTGGGGTGTCCCTACGTGACCCCCACCCCTGCCCTATGTCACCCCCCTCCCCGCCCCAGCTGGAGGAGGTGGCGGTGGCCGGGGGCTTTACCATCTCGATGAGGAGGTTGCAGATCTCCTGCAGGATGACGATGACGCGGGCGGGCGCGCTGTAGTGCTGGCAGTGAGCCCGCAGCAGGCGGACGGTGCACAGCGCCCTGTCCACGCGGGGCTGCAGCTGCGGGAGCAGAACCTCGTTAGCCCCAGCTCTAACGAGGGTCGGGCAGAGCCGGGGTGGGGGTCGGCACCCACCTGCAGCCTCTACCCGGTTCTTCCACCACATACACCTCACCTGGGAATAATCCGTTTGCTCCAGCTCTTCCAGCACGAGCCGAAGCGGTTGCAGGTGGAGGCTGATGTCCTTGGCTTCCTCCAGGCCTGCGCCAGGGGAGAAACTCTGGGTTGGGGACAGGGAATCCTCACCGGAGGAGCGAGTGGTAGCTGCCCACCACGTCACCCGGGGGCTTACCGGAGCTGACGTCCTTGAACATGCTCTGGAGCGCGGGCCAGTAGCAGCTGTTGGCCTTCTCCAGCATCTCGGCCAGCGCCGCCACCCGGGGTGAGAGCAGCTGGAGGGGAGAGGTGGTGGCTCAGCACCGGGGGCTCGGCACCGGGGACACGTAGCCACCCAGAGCCAAGAGGTACCTGGTCGTTGATGCACTGCAGGTTGACCATCCTGGTCTGCCAGAACTCAAACTCGGTCCTGGGCAAGGGGTGCAGCCCCTCCAGCAGCGGCTGCGCCGAGTCCTTGCTCAGGATATCTCTGATCTGGTGGGACCACTCGATGACGATGGTCTCGATGGAGTGCAGCACTGAAATGTCCACAGGCCCTGCCAGGCTGAAAGGCAGCCGGGTTGTGCTCCAAACACCGGGACTGGCCCCAAACACCCCACTGGGGTTTTTTTTGCCACGGGGGAGCCCCCTGCGCCTGCTGGCAGCCACCTCCACCAGCGTGGTGGCCTGGCACAGCCTCTCCAAGGTGCTCGTGGCTGTGCCCAGGGATGCTCGGGGACTGAGTTGGTGTCCCAGCTCCTGTCCCCCACAGAGGGACTCATGCCACCCTGGGATCCTGTGGCACCCACCTCTCCATGACGGTGCTGGATCCATCCTGGCTGTCCAGGTGCTCCGGCAGCGGGAGCAGCGGCTTCCCCTGGATCTTCCCGCTCATCACGAACATCTCGTTCTTCAGCTGGTGGGCTCGTCGCGTGATGTCCTCCACCACCACCCCGGGCCAGCCCGCCACGTTGTCCTCGCTCAGGAGCAGGGGGAAGAGGACCTGGCAGAAAGGGCTCAGTTGGGCACTTGGTCGGGTTCTCCCACCACCAAGGGCACATCCAGCCATGCTGGTTTGCAGTGTCCCCTCACACCACCCATCTGAGCATGGTCTCAGCCCAGCCACAGGTTTTACTGATGTTTTTCTCATCAGCGTGACCAGGAGTCCCCTCACCCTGTGGTGGGTTTCCAACTCTCGTGTGCTGGGAAGTGCTGGGAGCAGCATGGTGAATGCATCAAGCAAAAGCCCCCAGCACTGAGGAGGAGGAGGAGGAGGAGGAATCACAGGTGCTCAAGCTTTGGGGTGCTCTGGGCTGGCAGATCCCCAAGCAAGAATGTTTATGGGAAGTTTGAGAGAAATCCACTCTGACGTTTCCCAGCTGTGGGGCACAGGGAAAGGGGAATTACGCTGAGTTTTTAAAACCACAGGGAGGAAGCGATTCAGCTGGGGCCTGGGAGAAAACCGGGCTTGTGACCTTCACCCAGCTCTGCCCTGGTGGGGCTCAGTCCCACCAGCACAGCAGGAGCCACCGCGTGGCCAGGGCCAGCGCCTGGGGCAATTTTTCTTCTATGAATTTCATTTAATTTCTTTTGGAGCCCACCTAAAGTTTGGGCTGCAGTGGTGTGTGCAGGGAGCTCGGGGTGTCCTGCTTGCCCCATGCCTGCACCCGGTGCCCACCCTTGTGGGCCACCCACCTCCTCCACCACGGTGATGAGCTGCTCCACCGGCGAGGGGCCGATGTCTCCCACCAGCAGCGCGCTCTGGCAGTTCTCCCGGGTGATGTTCTCCTTCTTCTTCTTCACGAAGTAGATGGCCTTGGCCTTGAGGGCGGGCGGGAAGCAGGCGGTGGGTTGGAGCAGCCCGGCGGGGTTCAGCCCCAGCACCAGCTCCTGCACGTCCTGCTGCCTGAAGAACTCGTCCAGCACGGCCATGGCCTCCTCGCTGCCCAGGAACTTGTTCCACTTGTCGGGCCGGACCCGCAGCAGCAGCGTGGCGAAGCTCTCCAGGAAGCCATGCCGTTCATCTGACATCCTGCCGGCACTGGGCTCGACCCCGGCTCCCCGGCACCTGGGGGACCCAGGCAAAGCTCCACTCAGCCTGGGGCCGTGCAGACCCCACACCCCAACCCCTCTTCACTCCCCCCAACCACCACCCTCAGCCATCCCTCTGCACACTGTGGCCCCATGGGGAGATGCTGGCCCCATCCCTGCCTGGCCCCGTCACCCCCCCCAGCTCCATCGCATCCCAGACTGCCCCATCCTTCGCCCCATCATCACCCCCCAGCTCCATCACTCCCCAGATTGCCCATCCTTGGCTCCATCATCACCCCTTGGCTCCATCACTCCCCAGATTGCCCATCCTTGGCTCCATCATCACCCCTTGGCTCCATTGCCCCCACCCCAGACTGGCCCATCCTTGGCCCCATCATCACCCCCCAGCTCCACTGCCCCCCAGCCTGCCCCATCCTTGGCCCCGTTGCCCCCCCCAGCCTGCTCCATCACCCCCAATCCTGCCCGGCCCTACCGCTCCCCTGCTCTGTCTCACTCCTCAGCCCTCCAACAGCCTCCAGTGACCGTCCACAGCCCAACTGGCACCAGTACCGGCTCCAACCGACACCGGCACCGGCCCCAACTGACACCGGCACCAGCCCAACTGCCTCAGAACCGCAGAGCTGCCCCCCCAGCCCCTTAACCGGGGCTCTTTGCCCACCCCCCCACCCCCACGGCTGAACTCATGGGGCCAAGGGCATGGGGGGACACGGCAGGGGTTGCCACCGGCTCCCCACCACAGCCCAGGTCTCTACCTGCACCGTGCAGCAGCCGGACCGGGCTCCCCCAGTCCCGGTGGCAGCGGCACAGCCCGGGGGGGTGGCGGTTCCCAGTTTGCCCTTGGCCCTGACTGGGATTTTCGATCACAATCCCATTTACAGCTGGTACCA
>QJSC01017172.1:174093-191300 GCA_003697955.1 Calidris pygmaea
GGCACATCCCATCACCCGCTCAGCAGCGAGGGCTCGTGCTCCAGGAGACGATGGTCACCCCGACACGGTCTCACGGCGAGGACCTGCCACCCTGGTGCTGCCGGACCGGGGCCCCCGTCCGAGCTCTGGCACCCCACGGCTGGGCGAGGACACGTCTTTGCCCCACGTGGCACCCCTGCACACCGCGACGGTGACAACCCCCTGACCCTCAGCCCTCCCTGCGCCCGCAGTGACTGTCCCCGCTGCAGGGGACAGCTTGGGGGGGGGCTGAGGCAGTGGCGTGGGGGAAGCCCAGGACAGACTCAGGCCCGCTACAACGAGGGCCAGGAGCCGTCCCTCCTTGGGGACCCCCAGCCCCTGGGGCTGCCTCCTTCACCCCAACACCCCAAAACCACCATTCACCTTCCCGAGGGGACACCCCAAGTGCTTCAGGACAGGGGTGCTGGGGGGACCCAGCAGCATGTGCCTGCTGGGGGGGGTGTCGGGAGCAGGGTGGGCACTGGCTAAGGCTGGGGGGGTGGTGAGGACAGTACAGACACACAGCACCCCCCGTCCTGCAGCCCAGCCTGGGGGCAGGACGGGGCTGTGGGGTCCCAGTTCAAGCCTGTGAAGATACTGTCCCGGAGATGAGGCAGTGATGGGAGTGGGGGGAGCGCAGAGCCTCCGAGATGTCCATGTCCATGTCCCCCCCGCCCTCCCCTCTCCCCACGGTAAAGAAACTGCGAAGCTGAAGCTGGGTCCTGGGCCCCGGGGGCCAGGCTGCAGCGCGGCCCCAGCCCCACAGCCCTCCACGGGGGGAGAGGCTGGGGCTGCTGGGGGGCGCTGGCCTCGCAGGGCCCGCGGAGGCTGCTAGTGTCGCTTGGTGGAGGAGACCTTCTTCTTCCTGGCAGCCAGCATCTCGTAGAAAGGGTCCCGGCTGATGGCGGCCCTGGCAGGGGAACGAGGGCTTGGGTGAGCTGTACAGCCAGGGAAAACTGCAGCGGGGCTGGGTCTGACCTCGGGCAGGTCCCTTTGCGCCCCTGGGAAAGCTCTGTCCCCCCCATCCTTGCGGGGTGCTCCCGAAGGATGGTGTGTGTCCCCCCACCGACCACCACCCGCTCCCCGGAGCACTCACTTGATGCACTTGATCCACTCCTCCTTCTCCTCGGTGGTGGGGGCCGAGATGCGGTACACGGTGTGGTTCCCCTCCACCACGCGCCCGTCCGCCTCCGTCTTGCAGGCTTTGATCACCTGGTCCTTGTTGTCGGGGATGTAGAGCTCGAAGCAGTTCTGGGAGAGAGGAGACCGCTCAGAGGGAGCCCCCCACTTCCAGGGGCTGGGTGGGACGAGGCAGAGCACCGGGGACACAGGGCACCCCTGGCACAGCCACCCCCAGCGCAGCAGAGAAGGATGGACACGCTGTGACTGTCACCCCACAGCCCCTGGCCACCATGCCTGGCCACCAGCCCCGGACACTGTGGTGACCAGCCCCCAGCCACTGTGATGGGTGGAGGCAGCGACCGCTGTGGGGTCCTCTCACCCCCCTCCAGGGAACCCCCCGGAGGCTGCAGCACCCCCCGGCCCTCCCTGCACCCTCCAGCCCCAAGCAAAGCACCAGGTGCCCCTCCAGCCCCGGGGACCCTGCTCCCACACTCACGGGCTTCTTGGAATCCTCCACCTCGCGGATGCTCAGGTTCTCCAGGGGGATAATGCCACGGGGCTCTTTATCCTGGGGGGGGGGGGGGCAAGCAAGCAGAGGTTTTAGGTACAGGCTGGACACCCCCAAACCCCCATCCCGCGTGCCTGGATGCTGCAAACACCCCTCTCCCCAACAGGTACCCCGGGCTGCCTGGTCCGAGGGTCCCCTCCCGCACCCCGTCAGTCCCCAACACCCCGGCACTGGGATGGGATGCTGCGTCCTCTCCATGCCATGAAGGACCTGGGGGGCATTCCCTGCCCCGGGGGACCCAGCACCCCCTCCCCACCCCGAGCCGAGGGCACTGACCGTCGTGTACTCGAAGTAGTAAAGGCAGTTGTCGGTCAGGATGAACCAGCGCCGCTTCCACGTCTTCACCCTGCCTCCTGCGGGCAGAGAGGGGCAGGTTGGGCTCGGGGGGGGGGCAGGTGCTCTGGAGGGGGGGGCTCATGGCACACGGAGGGGCTACGGCAAAAGCCACAGCCCCGGGGTGGACACACACAGCCAAGCAGCGGCGCCGGGCACAAGCAGAGGCAGCAGCACACACCAGACCGGGCAGGGCACAGGCAGGAGCGGGAAGCAGACGGATGAGGATGGAGGTGGAGGGTGGCAGGGAAGAAGGGGGGCGGGGGGGGGAGATCCGAGCCGGGAGCGCTGCGCCCCTTCCCACCCCAAAGCATTGTCTCAGCGTGGCCAGAGGATGTTGCAGCCGGGCCAGCTCTTGGGAGGACGCGGGGACTTTCTGTTCACGCTGCCCACTGGTCCCGCTGCATCCCGGCCAGCGCAGCCCAGTGCCAGGGCAAAGCGTGAGCCCAGGGCCACGGTGCCCAGGCTTTCGGGGGGAGATTCACAATGGTCACTGAAGAGGGAGAAGCCGCTCCCTGGGCTCGGGGACCCCTCATCCCTGGGCCTGCCCCCGCCCCTCCTCCACTGGGCCAGCGTGCTCTGGCCATGGCAGCGGTGCCAGATGTCTGGGACGAGCACCAGGGCTGGCACCGTGTGTGCCGGGCTCATCTCCCCCCACCCCACCGGGAAGCCCCCGTGCCTCCCTTCTCCCCAACTCCCGCTGGCTGCCCACCCCAGTGGCCAGCACTTCCTAGAGGAAAAAGCCCTTCTGCCTCCCTTCAGCCAAGCCTACCCCAAAACCTAGGGCTTCACCCGCTCCAGCCCCCCCACCCAGGGCCACCTCCTCCCCCAGGGCTGCGGGTGGGAAGTGGCCACGTGCCAGGGTGCCGCAGCCCAGGGAGCACAGGACGAGCCCGGGGTCCGCAGGTCGGGCAGCGCCTGCAGAGTCGTAGGGGACCGAGGGCCAGGGCAGCCCTGGGAAGGGGGGGGGCACCAACACTCCCTGGCACCCCAGGGATGCAGGTGATGGAGCCGGGGTGGCACCATCTCCCAGCTCGGGGACTGCCACGAGCCCCCGGTGTGGCACAGGGCACCCCACAGATGCCTCCTGCCTGTCCCCATCCAGCCCCAGGCACTCAGCACCCCCAACCCCCCTCACCCCCCCCCGAAACACAGGCTGGGGCCCTTCCTGAGGACACCCCAAACCCGTCCCCATCCCTCGTGGCACCGGAGGCAAAGACCTGCTGTGGCCAGGCCCAGCTGCCTGCGAACACAGCGAAGCACGGACGGGTGGGCAACCCCCGCCAGCGGCTGGGCAAGGAGCCCCGTTCCTGTCCGTCCCCACGCCGTGGGGTGCAGCAGGGCAGGGGAGGGGGCCAGCAGGCCTGCGGGGGGGGGGGGGGGGGGCGATTGGCATCGGTGGGGCCGGTACCCCACATCCCTGCCCCGGCGGCGGGAGCGGGGCTGTCCCCGCGGCAGGCGAGGTCCCCGGGGCGGTGCGGGTGGTTAGCAGCAGCAGCAATGAGACTAATCACCAGCAATTAAAAACGAAAAGGCAATGAAGCCCCAGCGGCGTGAGCAGAGCGGGGAGAGGGGTACGTACCTCCTGGAGTTGGGGACAAGGAAAGGAAGAGCCAAAATCATGGAAACATACAAATGAGGGAGAAAAGAAAATTAAAAAAAAAAAAAAAAAAAAAAAAAAAAAAAAAAAAAAAAAAAAAAAAAAAAAAGGAAAAAAAAAATAGGAAAAATAAAGAGGAAACCCCGAAGAACCCCCCTCGCCCCGCGTGGGTCAGTGGGGCAGGGCTGCAGCAGGGAAGCCGTGAGGGGCCGGTGGGTGGCACCGCCGTGGGGGTCACCCTGCCCTGGCTCGCTGTGGCTCTGCAGGACGGATCTCCTCGGCTGGGGGGCACATGGGGCTCCCCTTACCCTGTGGCCTCCTTGGGGGTCCCTCCCTGCCCCACGAGCGGGCTGAGCCATGGCAGCCAGGCGGGGGCTGCCTCTCTGCCCCCCCGGCCACCAACAGCCCCGATGGTGGCAGACACTGACGTGCCGTGCACTGGGCTTGCTCAGGGACAGCAGAGGTAGGTCTGGGGCTCTCCCCCGTGTTCCTCCCCCGACCCCAGAGCCGGGGGGGCAGATGGCCCCCGCTCAGCCCTACGGTCAGCCCCTGGACCAGTCAGGGTGCAGTAGGGGGGTAAGGCCCCTCTCCCATCCCGAGGGGGTGGCGATATGGCAGAAACACCCCCCGGTGAGAGGACAGAGCCCCAGGGAAAAGCCCCCACCAGACCCCGCTCCTGCTGATTCCCCCCCCCGATTCCTCCCCCCCCCTCGCTTAACCCGGGCAGAGGGTTCCCCAGAGGTGCCGAGAGGAGAAGCCACAGGAGCCAGGGCGTGGAGCGGGCTCGCCGGCGTGGAGCCGGGCTGTGCAGCAGGGATGCCATGCATGCTGCCTGCATGTGGAGCCGGGATAATGCGGAGGTGATAATGCCGTGGGGAAGGTGAGGCAGGGACCGGTCTGTGGCATGGAGTAAGGGGGTTGGGGGGGGACGGGGACACACGCAGCCTGGGGCAGCTCGCTTGCCGCTCACTCCCGGGGGTCCTGCTCCGGCAGGACCCTTGCTGGGAACTCGGTGATGAGAAGGGGCCTCGTGGTCTCTTGTGCTCCGATGACGGACCCCCCGGTGCCAGCTCTGCACCCCGGGGCTTGCCCAACCTAAAGGCAGAGTCCCCCCGGGATGCCCACCCAGCCACACCGCAGGGCCTCAGCCGCTCAGTCTGCTCCTGCTGCCCAGCCCAGGGAGGATGGAGGGCTCCTGGACAGAAGGACACCTTCCCCACAGGGGCTGTGCCCCATCTGCAGCCTCCTGCCCCTCCACAGGGCCACCATGCTCCACAGAGCCTGGCCAGGAGAGGTGCCCAGCCCAGGGGCATCGCACCCACAGCCCAGCTCCCCCCAAGGACCCGGCTGCCGGCACTCACCGAGCTTCAGCAGCCAGCCCTCCCGGTCGGGGTTGAAGAAGGTGTGGGTGAGGTCATTGCCGTCGTCCTCGGGGATTTTGAAGGGTTCGTTCTTGATGCTCTCGTAGAGATTCTGGTACAACCACACACGGCGTCAGCTCTGCTCCACCCGGGAACCCGGCGCCAGCCCAGCCCCGTCCCCCCACGTCCCCTCCCTCACCCGCAGCAGCTCCTCAGGCAGGTCCCCCCCATCGTTGATGCCACGGTTCATGGCGATGAAGCGCTCCGCCGTGGGTTTGTCCTTGACGTTGGGGTTGTGCAGGCTGGTGTTCAGCATGATGATAGCGAAGGAGAGCACGTAGCAGGTATCTAGAGGGGCAGGGGGGAAGGTCAGCCACGAGGCGGGATGGAGGGGAGAGGGGCCAGGACGGAGGGGAGAGGGGCCAGGACGGAGGGGAGAAGGGCCAGGACGGAGGGGAGAAGGGCCAGGACGGAGGGGAGAGGGGCCAGGACGGAGGGGAGAAGGGACAGGACGGAGGGGAGAAGGGACAGGACGGAGGGGAGAAGGGCCAGGACGGGCACTCACCTGTGGACTGGAAGACGCCGGGGTTGCACTGGCAGTACCGCTGGGCAAAGGCCTCCATCATCCGATCGATCTTCTGCGCCTCCCCGGGCAGCCGGAAGCTCCACAGGAACTGCCTGTGAAGAACGAGGCATCGCGCTGCTTTGGGGGTTCCCTGTGCGCCCCCCGCAGCCCCCTGCCCCTCTCTCCCCGAGGGGACGCGGAGCAGCCCCCCCGGCCCCCTTCGCTCACTCACCGCAGGGCCTGCACGAGGTTGAGGTCGGTGAACTCGTGCAGCTCCACGAAGGCGTGCAGGACTTGGATGTTGAACTCATCCCTGCGGGAACAAAGCCAGAGCACGAGGGATGCGTGATCAGCAAGTCCTGTGACTGCCGGGCGGCCCCATGTCTCCCTGCTCAGCTCTGGGGGTGGGGGGACAAAACTTGCAGCTGCCCCCTCCTCGAACCCTGGGCTGTTTGCACACACCGGCCTCTGGCAAGTGCTGGCCATGGATCGAACATCACCAGCTGGTCCTAGCACTGAGGGTGCCCGGCCCCCCATGTACCCCGCTGGAAGCTCAAAGAGCTGCACTGTCCCGTTTCTCAGGCAGCGGGAGCCCAGGGCATCCTCAGGAGAGCCGAGCCACCCCTGGCCACCATACCTCTCGCCCAGGTAGTCACCGATGGCCGTCTTGTTGAGGCCCTCTCCCTTGTACAGGAACTGAGCGATGTCCTCGCACGTGTTCTTCAGCAGGTCGTTTTCAATCAGGAACTGGATGCCCTGGAGCGGTGCGAGAGGTCTTGCTCTGGGGCTTGCTGCTGACCCCGCCAGCTTGCCCACCTCCTCCCAGCCCCTGCCCTGGGTGCTGGCTCTGCCCCGGCCCCCGTGGGTGGCCAGGCACCTGGACCATGAGGGCAGAGCCCAGCACGGCCCCAGAGGGGTTGCTGAACTGCCCCGCTCCCCGCCAGCCCGCCCCGCAGTACCTTCTTGGGATCCATGTTGAACTTCTTCCTGCCCATGGCCACCTGCTTGTTCCTCTGCATGTTTTTCCTGCGGGGCACAGAGCGGCTCTGAGCACCCAGGAGGGACCTGGCTGTCCCCCTGTCCACCCCTCGGACAGAGCACCCCGCAGAGGGGCCAGCCCAGACCGAATGGGAGCCCCGAAACTTTCACAGGGGCAGGTCCTTCTGCGTCCAACCCGCACGGGGCGAAGGCAGCGCGCTGCTCCGCGTCTCGGCTCCGTGCTCTCTCCCCCTGGCACAGATGGGGCAGCTCTGGGCCTGCCAAGCCCTGGAGCAAAGAAGAGCTGCTTCTGGGCCCCCCCGGCCCCCCTGGCCACTGGGTCACCCCGTGCAGAAGGGAGCCGGGTACAGCATCGCCACAGGTCACCTCTGCGTCGGGGAGGCCAGGGCGAGCTGGGTGGTACGGGGGTCTGGGCAGAGCAGCCGCCAGCCCCCCAGTGGGGCCAGCGAGGGGGCGAGAGCCTTCATGCCCCAGTGAGTGATTGGAAACGACGCCGGGAGTCGGCTCCCGGGACCCCCTAATCCCAGGCTGGCACTGCCTGCGCCGGCTCAGAACAACAAACCCCGACAGTCGCCGCGGCCAGACAGAGGGGCCGAGGCTTGGAAAAACAGACCTTTGGAGCAGGGGCTCAGACTGGGGATCCTGCTACCGCTCCAAGGATTTCAGAGCGCCTGGGAACGCCACCCGCACCCCCGGGGAGGGGGCTGCCCACGGCTTCCAGTGTTCAGGGTGGGGGGCTCAGCGGAGGCGGGGGGCTGCCGCCACAGCAGAGGACTCACCTCTCCTCCGTGGAGCCCAGGTTCTCGATCTCATTCGTCACTTCTGCTATCTCATCTTTCAGCCGCTGAGGGGAGAGAGCGTGCTGAGACAGGAGGTGCCTCCCTCCCTCCCAAACCCTCCAGCCCCCCAAGCTCTGACACTACCCCCGGGGCCATTCCCCCCAGGAAGCCCTGGAAGCCCCTTCTTTCCCTCCCTCCCTCCCTCCCTTGCACCCCGAGTGCTGCCCAGCTCAGGGGACACTGGCAGAGGGGGCTGGCTGCACCCCGCTGCTAATCCCCCGCTGCATCGCCATGCTCCGAGCGGGCAGGAAGGAAGAGATTCAGAGGTTAACAAAATTACCCCCTAATCCCTTTAGATCATGCCCGGCATATGGCAGTAATTAGCCTCTGCTGCCTTAATCAGGCTGACGAGTGTCCCAGATGAGCGCTGACCTCGCAGTCGCTTGCCAGGGCAGTGGCCTGGCCCAGAGACACGGTCCCTACCCGTGCCAGGGGGGGGCTGGCACGGAGACGCCGCTGCCCCGGGCAGCGGGAATGGCACAAGGGCACGCTGAGGGTCTGGGGCGCTGCACCCCGATGCCACGGCCGTCACAGACAGCGCTGCCCTCTCCTGGGCCACCCTCCCCGAGCCCAGCAGCAGGGCGAGGGACCCCGGATGGGGCTGCAGGGACCCTGCCCAGTGACACGGGCAGGGAGATCGTCCCCGCCTCCCTGAGGGGACAGCGGTGGCCCCCAGCATCACACCTGTATGTCAGCCAGCAGCTCCTGCTTGCGGCGGCGGATGTTCTCCAGTTCCTGGCACTCCTCGGGGGTCAGGTCACTGGGCACTGGGCAGAAGACACAGTCAGGTCAGCGTGCGTGTCCCCGGGGAACCATCCCCGCCAGGCTCCCGGTGCCACCGCTGCTCCCACCGGCAGCTCCGGAGCTGGGATGTGGAGCTGCCGGGTGCCCCGGGGGAGCCGGGCTGGCGAGCAGCGTCCCTGTCCCGGTCCCTGCGCAGCGGCCGAGTGCCACCAACGGCACGCGAGGAATGCGAGGGCCAGGACATCGCCCTGCAGGGCAGCGGGGGAGCCGGGCAATGCCCCTTCCTGCTGATTCAGCCCGTGGCAGCTGGGCAGGGAGGGCAGCGAGGGCCGGCATGGCCCCTGGGCTGGCTCCAGCTCTCCTCCCCATGGCCCCAGCCGGGCCGGTGTGGGTGCCCGTCCCTGTCCCTGCTGCGGCTGGGTGGCTCTGCTTGTGCCCCACATGGGCCTGGGTACCCATGGGTTGCTCTGCCACGCTGGGCCAGCCCTGGAGAAAACCAGCTCCTGGCCACCCTTCCACCCTCTCTGTGCTGGATCCGTCCTTCCACACCAGGGCCCGGAGCTGGAGCACCCTCCGGACAGACCTCACCCACACACCCTGACACCTACACCTCCCCGTCACCCCCCGGGAGCCAGGCATTCCCTCCCCAAAATCAGCCCCGAGGCTGGTCCCACGTCCCCCACCTTCCTCCTGAGCCCCACAGCTCCCAAGACATTCCGAGTGCTCCCTGGTGCGTGACACCCCCCCCCCTCCTCAGGGACACAGCATCCCCATTCTGTTCCCTCACGTCCCCAAGGTCACCCGCTCCTCCGGCAGCCCTCCCGGCCCTCTCTACCAACCAGCGGGTTCCAGCGGCTCCCTCCCACACCACACCACACCACACCACGCCACGCCACGCCACGCTCGCCGGCGAGAACACCAAAGCACTGTCCCATCCTCCAGAGCATGTCCCCGAGGGCGGTGGCAGCAGCCACCTCCAGCCTGGGGGTGCCAGGGACAGAGCTGCCACCGCCCTCTCCTTCCCCAGACGTTACCGCTCCGCTCTGCCAAGGCCCTGCGTGCCACCACCACGTCCTTGGCCCCCAGGCCACCGCAGCCACCAGCCCCGCCGCGTCCCAAGCACGGCCACCCGCCCCGACCAGCGCCCAGGGGCCACCACGTGCCCTCGGACCTCAGCCGCGCATCGTTTCTCCCCGCGCCGCCGCCGCCGCCGCCGTGGGAGCCGCGACCACGCAAAGCGAATCTCCCAACTCAGCACTTCCCTGGCTGCGCTGGGGCTTTCTGACGAGCTTCCTCCTTCGCAAAAATCCCCCGCTGCCGCGGCCGGAGGCAGCCCCAGCTTCTTGCGACACCGTCCCTCCAGACACGACAGCGACAGTGCCCAATATTTTCAGCCTCTGACGCCAGGAAGCACGAACCAGACAACCCGCCTCGTGGCACCGGGTTAAAAAAGTTATTTAAACTTCTAATCCCCCTTGGCATTGCCTTATTGATACGTCCGAGCACCTTTTGCACGCCCCAGTGCCGTTCCCGTGGGGCTCAGCCCCTCCTGCCCGGTGCCCCGGGCACCCAGCGAGCCCAGGCTTGCTGCCGAGCTGCACCGGGCGCAGACACAAAACCCTTTAAATGTGTTTGCCAGACACAAAACCCTTTAAATCCCGGGGCTGCAGCATGAGCCGCGGGACCCTCCTGCTGCGGGACCCTCCTGCCCAGCCGTGGCCGCAGTGGAGAAGAAATTCAGTGCCAGGGTTAGACCTGTCCCTGAGGCGAAGTGGAGGCTGGAACCAGCAAAGTCAGCCCTGGCAAGAGCGGCTCCGTGTCCCCTTGCCCACCTGGGAGCGGGCTGGGGGCTCGGCAGGCCCCGGGGCCGGCGCAGCGGAGGAGGAGAGGCTGCGGGGCAGAGGGGGCAGGAGGGTCTGTACTGAAGGTCCCTCCCCGCCTGCGCTGCCGCTGCGGAGGGCGAGCACTCGTGACAGCAGCCCAGCCATGTCAGCAGCCGCCTGAGGAAGAGAAACCCCAGACGCAAGAGCTTTTCTGGGGAAGGAAGAGGGCGTTAACCCTTCCCCAGCGCCGCACAGCACCGAGCGGGGCCCCAATGGCTCCCAAGAGGCCGGCGAGCCTTGCCCTGGGCTGCGGGGAAGGGGAGCCTGGAGCCAGCGCTCCCTGCCCCGGCTTCACCCTGGCACGGGATTTAGGGGGGCAGTGGGACCGTGGGGACCCAGCACCACCAGCCCCCAGCGCAGGTGATCTGGGGGGCTCTGCAGCTCCTGGTGCCGGCAGCCGAGCCCCTGCCACACCGGGGGCAGCAGGAAGGCGCAAGGGGCACCAGCAGGATTTGTCCATCCATCCCTTGCTCCAGGGTCACTGGGGTCCACGGGAGCCAGGAGCATGACCAGCAGCAAGTCCTCCTCTCCCGCTGCCCCCAGCAAAGCCCCTCCGGGGGGTGCAGAAGCCACGCTCCCCCCACCAACCCTGCTCCCTCCCCTACCCCATTGCCCCCCGACAAGCAGGCAGGGCCAGTGGCACGGGAACGGGGCAGATGAGGAGCCGCTCGCCCACTTCCCCTCGCCCCGGCCCCACCAGCCCCCCGCTGTGTCCCCACGCCAGGCTCACCGCTGCCCTCCGCCCTGAGCACCATCCTGGCAGGCCCTTCTCCAGCAGCTCCACCGGCTGTGCCCGTGCTGCTGTTTCGGGGCGCGGGCACCTGCCCACCCCGGTGCTTCCCGGGGTGACTCAGGGCTGCTCCGAGCCAATGAGCTCCGGGGCCACCCGGGGCGTCATCCCGGCCTCGCCAGGAGCCAACAGCAGCAACACCCTGTTCCTGCCGCAACCAGCCCGCAAGCACCTTAACTCCTCTGCTCCCGGCCGGGGGGGTGGGGGGTGGGGGGTGGGGAATGGGGCAGCCAGGGTCCTGCTCCCCCTCCTCAGCCCTGGGGTTGGGGGACGTGATGCGTTGGGGTCCCAGCCAGGCAGGGACTGGGGGCTGGCCCAGCCCTTCCTTCCTCAAGGGCTGCCAGGATGCTCAACCCGGCACATCTTGAGCTCGCTGTGGCAACGGCAGGGTCCCCCACCCCAGCAGACCCCCGTCCCAGCCCCACAGCTCCCTGTCCAGCCCTGTCAGACCCCCCCCACTGCAGGTTCCTGGTCCTGTGCAGGTTATAGGGACCAAACCCTGAGCAGGACCGGGAGGGCTGTGCAGGGGCTGCAGCGGGAGCCGTCCCCCATCCCGTCTCCGTCCCGCTGTCGCTGCCTGAGCCTCGGCCCCCTTGACTCAGCTAAATCCTGCTCGGCAGCGCCAGATGGAGAAACAGCACCCGGAACGCTGGCTGAGGAGCACGGGGAGGAAGGGCTTCAGCAGCCTCGCCTCGGTCCTTGGGCCCACGGCTGTGCTGCAGCGCTTGCCAGCCCTCCCGCTAGCCCATATCATGCCTGCACTGGCCATGCCGGAGGGACAACAGCACTGGGCTGAGGCAGACCCCCGAGGGTGAGCCCAGGGTGCTGCCAGCGGCCATCCCGGGGCTCTGCTGTGGGGTGCTGCCGCCCCTTCCTACCGTACCCCACGGCTGGGGGGACCCACGGGGCCCCCAGAAACTTCCTGCCCATCTCCGCGCACCACATCCTGTTTTCACTGCGCCGCGTGCACATCCTGGGTTGCGTCAGCCCCGTCCTTCCCCACCGACAGCCGAGGTGCGTCAGGAGGAGTTTGGGGACAGGCACCTCCAGGAAAGACCCTCCCAGGTGGACGGACCCTGCACCTGGGGCCGGCCAGGGCCCTCGTGCTGCTTCGGAGCAGCCCTGCCCACCACTCCGCTCCCTGTGCCCAGAGCCCCCCAACAGGGAACCCACGTCCACAGCTGCTGCCTTGCTCCCCGGGGGCTCCAGGCTCCCGCAGCCCCCACGCAGGGAGCCCCAGCCCACGGTGTGCGCAGGCGAGCACCGGCTCGGCCACATCCACATGCACCGAGCACCACGCAGGTGCCAGGACCGCAGCCTGGTGGGCACCTCGCTTGTTCCCTGCCGTGTGCTGAGCCTCAAAGGGGTGCAGGGCCGGTGGCTGCTCGGCCTCGGCTGCCAGCAGGGCACAGAGGGGGTCTGGCACCCTCCTGCCCCACGGCACGGCCGCCCTCCATCCGCACTCGGGGCAGGAACCCGCTGTCACAGCAGCTCCCACGAAGGGCCAGCCCACGGCGGCAGCTCCCACGCAGCAGGCGCTGGGTGCCCTGCACAGGGTCGGGTTTGGCCCCGCAGCTCCTGCAGCCGCAGCGGCGAGGGCGGCCGAGCGCCCACGCATCGCCCGGGGCAGGGCAGGACCTGCCACAGCCGTGACGAGCTCCGTGCATCCTCCCAGCCACCACCACCGGCTCCCGAGAACCCCCTGCCCCATCCCAGCGCGGGGTGCGGGGCAATGCCAGGTGAGGTAGCCCAGTGGCGAGGTAGCCCAGTGGCTAGCCACCCGCCGGAGCTCAGCGCCGGCAGAAGCCGGAGCCTGCGGAGGCCGGTGGTGCGCGGGGGAAGGAGGCGGCGAGACGTCGAGGACTCTCTGTGCCGCTGTCAGCAGGAGCCATATGGAGCCGGAGCCGCGGGCACTGCCACGTCTGCCGGGGTGACGGGGACCCCACAGCAAGCAGAGGGAAGGGCATGAAGTGCCTACCTGCCTTGGCAGCCACCGAGGGGCAGAGGAAGGCCTGGAAACTGGAGGCACAGAGCTCGCTGACCGTCCCCATGCTGCCGAGGTCCCGCTCCCACGGGGCAGGCGAGAGGCCTGGCGGGTGCCCGTGGGGCTGAGCTTCCCGGTGCCAGGTCCCGTGGGCAGGGAGCGGGCAGGGGGAGCCGGAGGACTCCCCGCTCTGGCTGGAGCCGGGGAAGGCGGCTCTGGCAGGGGAGCTCCAGCGGCAGGAGCCCACGCGCCAGCCCCAACCAATCCCCGCCGCTCCCTGCCTGCACACCAGCCCGCTCCCTGCCTGCACACCACGCTCCCCACGCTCCGGACGGCGGCTCAAAGCCACTTAGAGGACAAGGAGTTTGGGAACTCCCCGGCAGTCCACCCCCCCTGCCCCCAGCCCTGCGCCGTCTGCCCCCCGGCAGCCCCTTTACCCCCACGGGGGGGCTGGCAGCGGGGTATTTTTAGAGCGGTTTTATCCCCTCCGTATTAGAGCATTAAGCATCGGGAGCCGGCGGTCGCGTAGCAACCAGCGCTGCATAAAGGAGGGTGCACCAGAGAGACGTGGCGGCTCTGGCGAGGCGTGGGGTGCAGGGGGTGCCGCTGGTGGGGCGCAGGGCCCCGGCGCCGGCACAGCCCCGACAGGCTCAGCCTGCCCCATGTGCCGTGCACGGGCAAGCCCGCTCGCCTTCTGCCAGCCCCCCGGCGATGCCGGTCAGACGGCTGGGCTCCGGGCATGTCCCGGCGGTGACGGAGGTGCCTCCCCATCTGTTGTGGTCCTGGGGTACGGGGGGGTGCTCCTGCAGCATGAACCCGGGGTGGGGGTGTCCTGCCCTGGGATCCCACCCCCCCACAGGCGATGAGCAAACCCAAACCGGACCGACAGCTCTCTCCCTCAAAGCAGGAGGGATCCCCGAGCGCAGGGCACGGCCATGAGTAACAAACCCCAGAGCCTGTCGGGGCAGGAGGCAGCGTCCTGTGGGGCAGCCCGGCTGCCAGAGCCGGCACCGGGAACACGCTGAGCTGGGAGAAACCGGAGCCGGGCAGGGTCCCCAGGAGCCCTGATGGGGCAGGCAGCGGGAAGGGCACGCCAGGGGGAAGCTGCCCTTGCAGGCAGGAGAGTGGTGGGTGGGCAGGAGGGGAGCCTGGCTCCCGGCAGCGGTGTGGCTACGAGGGGAGGAAAGGCGGAGGAGAAGGGCAGCTCCCGGGGCTGCGAGGGCAGCCACAGCCAGGCACTCGCCGCTGACGTGACCGACCTTCTGGTTTCGGCACCACTTCCCCTTTCCCAGGGGCTGACGCGGTGGTTGTCGCAATGCCAGGAGGCAAAAGGGCAGGCGAGAGGGGCTGGGGGGGCACTGAGCCGGGCACGTGGTGTGGCAAGTGCCCGCCTGGGGCCTGGACTGACATCTGGAGAAACCCCCTGGAGCAGCAAGGGCACCCATGGGTGCTCCGGCTGGCTCGAAGCAAGGTCAGGAGCGAGCCCCCACGCAGAACGACCCTGACACCCGGCTCGATCCTCACACCCTGCCCGGGCAAGGCAGGAGGGCCACAAACACCCGGGGGGGGGGCACAAACACCCAGGGGGGGGCACAAACACCCAGGATGAAGTTACCCCCAGTCTCCAGCCCCTGATGGTCCCGTCTGCTGGAAAACGGCTCCCCAGAGAGCAGCCTCCCCCCTCCCCCAGCCCAGAGCAGAAATGGGCCAAAACAGCCGCTCGGGGACACGTGGGCCCCGCTGTGTCCCTGACACGCAATTCCTGAGCGTCAGCGACGTGGCTTATCGTTCTCTGCTCCCAAGGATCTCAGGAGTGGCTCCGGCTCATTGCCTCTGCCCGAGCCCTGCCAGCCCCTGGCTCTGCTCCCCGAGCCCAGTCCCGTCTTTCCACCATCCCCACGTCTTTGACCTGGCAGCCCCAGAGCTCTGTGGAAGAGCTGCTCCCCCAGCAACTCGCCCCAGCTCACCCCACAACAGGGACGGGACCGGTGTGCCACCGGCAGCTCCCCCGGCGGTGTCCCCCCCCCCCACTCTCCAAGTCCCCGCAGCCCAGAGGTGCACGGCGCGGTCACGGGCTGCCTCCCAAAGAGCTGAGCCCGTGCCAAGGGACCTGCCAGGGCCTGCCGGCAAAACAGGGCTGTGCAGGCTGGCAGCCAGGCGAGGGCAGGGATCCCCCTGGGTGGGGACCCCCCTCCCCCACCTCCGGCATCCCAGGGGACCTGACACCCACCCTCCTTCGGGGATCTCCCGCACCTCACACAGCCCATCCTGCCCCAGACGGCGAGGCCCCCCCAGGCACAAGCCGCTTTGCGGGAGGCTCCATCAGCCCCGCTTAGAGAAATCCCTTAATCCCCCAGGCCAGAGCAAGCAGTAATCCCTCGGGTGCAGCAGGATTATTTCCAGCGCTGCCCAATCCCCCCTCACACCAGACGGGGCCCAGCTCAGGACACGGTGGCGGGACGGGACGGTGCTCCCGGCGGGAGGCTGCTCACCGGTGCCGCGGCACGGCAGGGCTGGGTCCCCCTCACGACACCCTCACCCCACCGATCCAGAGACATTCACACCTGCACCTCCTCGCTCGGTCAAGGGATGGTTTGGTGTCACTGCCGTCCCCGCGGGGAGATGCCGGGAAGGGGGTGGGAGCTCCTGGCAGGAGCGGGGGGAGCCCGCATCTGTGCCGCCAGCTGCTCGCCCCGGGATTTGCTCTCTGCTGAGGCAGACGGGGGGAGAGGAGCCGTGCATCGCTCTTCAGACACTGGCGTCAGCACAATCCCACCAGCAAAAGCCTCCCCCCATCGGGCTCCCATCGTGCCGAGGCCTCGCCAGACCCTCCTCTGCAAAACCAACAGAGCCCTGGGGCTTTGGGAGAGCCACGGACCGTGACGGCCCCGCGACAGGCACTCGGAGGTAGCTGTGATGCTCACCTCGCACGCCGCCCCGCGGCGCAGCGAGCGGGCAATTTCTGAGGCTGACGGGCGACCCGGGACCTCTTCCAGGCGATTCTGGGAAGCGGCGAGAGGCTGCTCGCAGAATCGCTCCCCGCAGTGCTCTCCCACTAATGGGTTATGTGTGACAACGCCCGCGCCGGGCCGGCACGCCAGCAGGGCCGGGCGCTCGCACCTTATCTGGCACAGTAAACTCCCCACCGCCGAGCGCTGTCACTTCTGGGGTGTCACAGCAGCCTCCTAATCAGCTGCGTTGCACAACTGCGGCAGGGCAGGAAGCCGGCCCGTGAGCCAGCACTGCCGGCAGCGGCGGCGGCTTCACTGGCACCGGCAGCACCCGGGGTGACCTCGGCTCCCGGGAAGAACGGTCACCAGCATGGCTCGCAGCATCGGGACTTTGGGTTTGGGTCTCACCCAGACAGGCTCCAGCCTCCCCCCTCAGCAAAGTCCTCCCCCAAGGAAAACCCACCTGCCGGCCCACAGGGACCTGCTTTAGGAGGGCTGAGGCACAGGCAGCACCTTCCTGCCCGGTCCTGCTCCTCGGCACCGGGAGGAAACGCTCCCTGGATGTGGAGGATGGAGCAAAGCGGGGAAGCAACCTGTGCATCCGTGAGAGGGGACCAGTAGCCCCCCAGCCACCTTGCCCCGCTCGGCCCAGCCAGGGGAGCAGACCCCGGGCACACACCGGGGTGGTTTGTGCGATGCTCAAGAGACACCATCCCTGCCAGCCTGCCCTGCAGAGCCGGCAGCGCGCAGAGCCATCCGCTGAATACAAAGTGCGAGCGGTGGAGGGAAGGCGTGCGGGGCAGGGGGTCCCAGACCCCACCAGCACCAGGTCCCACATTGTGGGCAGGGGGTCCCAGAGCCCCGCAGCACTGGGTCCCAGACCCCACAAACACCGGGTCCCACACTGCGGGCAGGGGGTCCCAGAACCCCACCAGCACCAGGTCCCACACTATGGGTGGCGGGTCCAAGAGCCCCGCAGCACCGGGACTGCGGGCAGGGGGGGGTCCCAGACCCCACCAGCATCGGGTCCCACACTGCGGGCAGGGGGGTCCCAACACCCCACCAGCACCCGGTCCTAGAGCTCTGCAGCACCCACACTGCGGGCAGGGGGGTCCTAGAGCCCCGCAGCACTGACACTGCGGGCAGGGGGGGTCCCAGACCCCACCAGCCCCGGGTCCCACGCTGCGGGCATCTCGCCGGCCGTGGCAGCAAAGCAGCGCGGCGGGGTCGTGCGGGGCCGCAGCCCCGGGAAGGACGAGGCCGCGCCGCCAGCGAGGCGGGAGCACCCGGTCTCCTCCCGGTGCTTCCTCACCGCTCCCCCACCCCGGCCCCGCCCGGCCGATACCGTGCGTGGGCGAGCGACCTCTCTGCCACCTGCGGGCGGGGGGGGGGTGGGGGGTCCCACCACCACCCCCCCAGCCCTGCACCGGGGAGCGGCCCCCGCCCCACC
>QJSC01017172.1:191334-213614 GCA_003697955.1 Calidris pygmaea
GGCCCGGCCCGGGGAGAAGGGGGTACGGGGAGGGGGGACCAACGGTTCCACTGCGACTCGCACAGGGGGACGGAGGGGGGGGGGGGTTCAGCCCTGACCGGGCAGGGGGAGGCAGCGCCGGGAGGGATGGGAACATCCCCGAGGAGAGGAACATCGACCCCGGTGGTCCCGGCATGGGCCGGTGTCCCCCTCCCCGGGGGTGGCACAGGGAGGAGCTGCAGGCACTTTCCAGGAGTGTGTCCCCCCCGCCCCCAACCCCAGCCTTGAACCCCAGGCTGGGGGCGGGGAGGGGGGGGGAGAAGGGGCTTCTCCAGCCCCCAGGGGCAGAAGAGCCTTGGGGACAAGGCAGAGCCAGCAGGTCGGAGCTCACCAGGCTCCTCCGCAGCTGCAGAGCAGAGGGAAGCAGCCCCCAGCCCACGGGGACCACCCCAGGGCCTGCAGGGACAGCAGCTCCCGGGAGGGGACGGCAGGAGGACCAGCAAGCACGGTCTGACCCCAGGGCTGGGGGCCGTGGAGACACACAGGATGTCCCCCCTCCGCAGCAGGGTCCACCAGCCAGGACAGTGCTCCCCAGCCAGTCCTCCACGGGGGACGGCTCCATGCGCTGGCTGGGGGACGCAGATCTCAACCTGGGGGGGGGGGAGAGGAGTGGCGTTAGCACCCTGTGGGGCTGCCACCCCCATCCCTGCCCCCCCTCTGGGCTCACTCACCTCAGAGCCGATGGCTCAGGCTGGTCACCTTGGCAGGATGTGTCACCGACCAGAAGTTACGCCTGTTCTGCAGCTGTTGGAAGGGATTGAAGTGTCTCCTCCGCTCCCGCTTCAGTTTTTTAATCTTCTTTACCTGTGTAGAGGCAGGGAAGGCTCCTGGGGTCAGCACAGAGTGTCCGTCCGTCCCCCCCTCCCTCTGCCTCCCCCAGCCGGGACACGGCCAGCACCCACCTTCCCTCTGTCAAACTCCTCGTCCCACTCATCGATGACGGTCTCGCTGCGGGCCCAGGCTGCGTCCCGAATGGCGTCCTGGCTGACAGCAGAGATCTCACCCTCCCAGGTGAGAACTGGGGAGCAGCAGGGTCAGTGGGGAGCAGCAGGGTCAGTGGGGAGCAGCAGGGTCAGTGGGGAGCAGCAGGGTGTGCACGCTTCACCCGCCTGCGCGGCACCCCCAACCCTGAACCAGCGCTGGGAGCCCCTCACTCCAGCACCCCCAGCACCTCCATGGGAGCCCCTGCATCTGCCCAGCTCCCAGAGCCACCCCGCACCTGCCCACACTGGGGGCAGCTTGAGTCCCCCCCCTCCAGGGCTTGAGGCAGGGGAGCTATGGGGCTGTGTGCCCACCCAGGCAAGTGGGGATTACCTTGTTTGCCATAAGCCTTGTCCAAGGAGTTCCTGAGCAGCTCCTCCACCACGCTGGGCTCCTCCCGGCTCCGGGGTGCTATGCCAGCCCCACGGCCAGGCTCAGGGCTCGGGGAGCGCCTGTGCCCATCTCCAGCCTGGCTGTCCCCAGCGCACGCTACCCCTGCGGAGAAAAGCAGGGTGAGGAGAAGGTGGAGGGAGAGGAAGGAGCTCCTATCACCCCGTCTCCAAGGCAGATCTTGCCCCAGACACTGTCGGGACTAACAACAAGGTCCTGATGGCACAGGGTTTTTGGGCACAGTGGGGCAGGGAGGAGCCGGGGGGCAAACCTTCACCCCTCACCCCATCCCCACAAGTCTGGAGAAGAGCAAACCCTCATCCAGGGTACATCCAGGGTACAACCAGGCTGCTCCTGCACGAGCAGCAGGGTCAGGAGGCACCACCAGGCAGTTGTGGGGACCAGCAAGCACCAGGGACTGGACACCAGTGCTTGTGAGGGGCTGCGTGGGCAACCCAGCAGCCGGCTCCGGGCAGGGTGGAGGGACACGGCTGTACCTGGGGTGCTGTCTGCAGTATGGACGCCGTTGGCAGCCGGCCGCTCCAGGGCTGGGCTGCTGAGGCTTTCCCTCTGTTTGCACTTGCGGTGCTCGCTCTCTCCAGGCCCAGTCTCCAGGCTCCGCCGTTGCTTTTTCCTCCCGGGCTCTGTCTCATCCCTCCTAGAGCTGGGAAAGGCCATGGGGGTCAGCTCGCTCTACCCACACCAGAGGGGGAAGCGTGGAAGCATTCGAGTTCCCACACCCCACGCTGCGCTCAGGGAGGGGGGTGAACCCCCCCCTCCAGCAAGCTGGTGTGTCAGCTCATTCCACGGCAAGACTCATCCCACCCGCAGAAAGACAAGAGGCCCCCAAAGGTGGCCCTGATTTCAGGCAGAGCAGGGGTGCACAGGGCTCTAGCCTGACCCCAGCCCCTCACCTGCTCGAGGACAGCGTCCCAGAGCAGCGCTCTTCCGCCTCCTCCATTCTCCTCTTCTTTTTCTTCTTCTTCTTCTTCTTGAGGGAGGAGACGGGCTCCATGTCCAGGGAACTACTGGGGTCTGACACTTGCTGCTTGGGCCTGCTCTCCAGGTCCTGACAGCCCAACCCCTCCTGGCCACCGCTGGGACCATTGCCTGCCGCCTTCTTCCCCGTGAGGGACACCGAGCCCTCCTCAGCAAGATTCTTCCTCTTCCTGGGGGGGCTGGAGACCTCATCCTTGCCCTTCACGGACGGAGCATGAGGGCTGCCATCTGCTCTGTGATGATGCTTTCGCTGCTTCTTTTTGGAGGAGCCGGGGGTGGCCTGGCTGAGCCCCCTCTCCCCGCTGCAGGGAGGAAGGTGGTGCGAAGGGTGGGCAGTGGAACCGTTGGTCAGGGGAGAGGCTGGGAGCCGAGGGGCTGAGTTGAAGATGAAGCTGAAGGCAGGCTTTTCAGGATTTGGCAGTTTGGGAGCAGATGAGGACAGCCTGAGGGAGAGGAAAAGCGACTGATGTGATCTGAAAGCAAGGTCAGGAGCCCTTTTCTCCCTCCCCACCCCGAGGTGCACAAGCAGAGAACCCAACTGCTACTGTCAGCCATGAAATCTGAATCAGACCCTGCTCCCAGAGCCGCAGCTGCAGCTCACGGTGCCCCCACAGCTGCCCAGTGCCGGCCACGTGCAGGGCACACGCTGTCCCACGGGGGATTAGCACAGAGCGAGTGCTGCTGCAGCACGTGCCAATGGTGAAGGTTACAAGGGAGACCCGGAGCAAGATCTAAACCAGGCTGGTGGCTCCTGATCCCACGGGACACTGGTCCATGGTCAGAGCCTGCAAAGTTGCCTCCCACCCTGTGCCGACAGTCAGAGAGACTGCCCTGCTCCTAGGATCCAGAGCAAGCCCTGCCAGCCCAGGGGAATAGGAGAGCTGCCAAAATCGCCCTCTGTGCCAGCTGGGATGCCAGACAGCCGCCTCGTGGAGCACCCCAGGGCTTGCTGGGAGCGATGGCACCGCTTACCTCGACTTGCCGAAAGGCCAGGGAGAGGAGTCGGGGTGGGTGGTGTTCGTAGGGTAGGTGTCAGCAAATTTTGGGTGAGGTGTTGGGTGGCGGTCACTTCCGCTCGCCTTCCGCGGGGTGCTGCCCTGCAGTTATTGACATAAATAAAAACTTGGTGGTCTAAAGAAAAGAGGTTTCCGTGAGCCAAGAGGAGAAAATAAAAAGGGGAGCCCAGAGAAAGGGGAGGGGAACAGACACAGACGGGGGGAGGGAAGTGAGGGGTGGTAGAAGAAGAATCAGAAGTGTTTTCAGTTAGAAGAACAAAGGAAAAAAGGAAGGAAGGAATATTAAAGAACAGAAACCCCAGCGCGCCGTCCTGAGCCCCGGCTGCACAGCGGCATGCCAAGGGCCAGTCCCACACTACTGCCCGGGGAGGGGACAACTCCACAGCCCTCCAGCTGCGGCGTCCCCTGCTCCCACTCACCCCAGGGGACACCCCACCCTGAGAAGGCTGGCGAGGCCACCCCGCTGCAGGGACTGGCACAGCCACCTCTCCCCTGAGCACGAAGGCAGGGGCCATTTCTCCTGCATCACTCAGGGATGCGAACAACAGCAGGGGCCTGGCCCCGCACCCCGACCCACTAGGAGGGCAGAGACACTGCTGCATCCCTGCTGAGGGGCCCTCCCACCCCCCTGGGCCTCAGCAGGACACCCAACATTAGCTCCACACCTGCCCCAACACAAGCCCCCACTTCAGAAGGCGCAAGGCACCAACTGAAGTCTCCGGGCAGTCGCCCAGACTCACCTTTTTGGCGGAGAGCGCCAGCTTCTTGGCGGGTGGGGGTGACATGGTGCTGCTCAGCTCCAGGGCGGCACCGGCCAACAGGGAGGATTTCAATTTTGCCAATTTGGAGTCTTCGGGGGCAGCCGGCTCAGCGCCGGGGCCCGCAGGGAGGTCCGTGCCACAGTCCGTTTCCTGAGAGGTGCAGAAGCCGCCGGTTTCACTCTTAGCCTTCTGGGACGCTTTGGGCAGCTTCCCCGCCACGCCGTGCGCTGGGCTGGCAGTGCCACTGCCACAGGAGTCCCTCTCCGGGTTCCCGGTGTTCTCCCCACCACCGCCGGGCTCCTGGCCGGGGCTGGGCTCCAGCAGCAGCTTGGGTGAGGTAGGTGGGTGCCTGCTCTCCCAGGAGCTCTGTCGGGGCAGCTCCGCTTTGGCCACGCTTGCGTTGCTGGTGTCGCAGAAACCCTGAACTGCTCTGGGCGTGGAGGGCAGCTGCGGGAAGGAGAACGGCTTCTTGAGCTTCCTGGCCGTGTCATCGGGCAGCGCTGTGGCCGAGTGGGTGGCTTTGAGGGCCAGTTTGGGTGACGGGGACCCAGCGGGCCCCTTTGGCGGAGCGGTTCCATTCTGCAGCTTCGGCCCCGTGCCAAACGAGCTGCGGGCCACCGGGACTCCCACCTCCTCCGGCCCCGGCAGCTTCTTCCCTGGCAGCGTGTCTGCTTTCTAGGTACAGAGAAAGAGAGAAGTTCAGCAAAGAGAGAATCCATGGAGCAGAGGACAGAGAGACTGCCCTCTCCGTCCCTCCCCAGGCTCAGCAGGATCCCTCCTGCCCATGGGGAGCAGCGAAGGCGCAGCCTCCAGCCCTCGCAGAGTGGGCAGAGGGGCAGCAGCTCCTGGGAGCAGCCTCTGGGACTCACCCGGCCCATCAGCGGTGAAGACAGGGGCCCGTTGGTCACAGTTTTCTTGACCTGATCAGAGACGCTGCCAGCCCGGCCAGGCAGGCTGGGGGCTGCTTTGGCGATGGACCCCTCTGAGCTCTTCCTGGGGCTGGGGATTCTGTGAAGGCAGAAGAACATCCTCATCAGAGATGCACACGAGAAATAAGGAGTCAGAAGCTCCGAGGAGGTGAGGAACAGGGGCTGGACCTCTCCTTGCCACCCTTTTCTGAGCCAGCACAGGCACTGGGGCTACTTGGGCCAAGCTCCTTGCCATAGTGCTGCCAGCCCTGTCCCTAATGCTAACAGGGGGCCAAGGGGGACACAGGGCGCACTCACCTCAGGTAGAAGAGCACGTAGGCCTGCTGGTTGAGGACCACTTTGATGTTGCTGCAGCGGACCAGGTCATCGTTCATCTGATACCACTGCCCGTTGCTGGCCTGCGGAAGGAGAGAGAACAGGGTTGGGCCTGTGTTCAAGGATCCTCCTGAAGAGCAGCAGGGATAGCGTCCATCAGCAGAGCTCCTCTCCCCCAACACCAACAGGTGGCCCAAAGTGGGCAAGGGGACTCTGTCAGAGCAGACCTCAATGCTTCCTGTGATGGAGCACAGCCTGTACCCCCCCTCCAGTGCTCCAAAGCACCCACATCTGCTGAGGACCCTCCTTTCTGCACACTACAGGGACCCACCAGCCCAGAGGAGGTGCCAAGAGAGCAGCCGGGGCTCACCTTCACGTAGCAGTAGTAGTGCCCAGCGTGGCAGCTGTACCCCGAGTGCACCAGCACCGCATAGAGGCTGTACATGATGGGATCCCCGTTGTTCTGAGACATGTAAGGGCGGATATTCAAGAACTCGGGATACCCCACGTCCTGCAGAGAGAGAATGTCTCAGAAGCCTGAACAGCAGACGGCTTTCCTTGCTAGAGCGAGAGCAGCAGGGCTGTCCTATGAGTTCCATCTCTTGAGAGGGACCGGCTCTGCCCAGGCAGAGGCCACGGTGAGGAAGATGCCAGCATGAGCCAAACTCCCACCACGTGGCACAGCTGGGGAAGGGCTGCAGAACGGCCGCAGAGCTCACACTGCACACAGGACCCCCTCCCACCCTGCCCTGGGCAGCAGGGCCTCGGGCCAGGAGACAGCCCCAGCTCTGGATGGCCAAGTGCTTACCTTTGTGATTTTGCCTCCACCGAAGTTGGTGAAGCGCTTCAGCGAGAGTGTGAGAACGTTGGAAGCTCGGTGGATGCTAAAGCGTTTGGTGGCTGACACTTTCTTCTTGCACCTGCACAGGAGGAGCTCAAGCTATTCAAGCTGTTCCAGCACCCGGGTGATTGCTAGCCCTAGCCAAGGGCAAACCCCATGGAAATGGCCCTGCTGACACCAGGCACCGCTCCAGGGCACCTACGCATGGCCACGTCTGCTGGTCTCACGAGAGGAGGGAGCTGAGGAGTGGCAGGCTCCATCGCAGCCTTCCATAGCCACGCACCTCACGGTTTAGCCCGTGGAGCAGGCAGAGAAGCCCTCCCGCACTGCAGCCTCCCACCAGCACACCCGTGGCCCCGCACACTCACTTGGCACACATGTAGGCGTTCTCCCCGCCCAGCACATCCGACTTCACAAACAGCTCCAGCGCCCGCACTATGTTCGCCGCTTGCTGCAAGGACAGAGGGGGGGTCAGGGCACGAGCTGCCCATCCACCCCAGCCCGGCTCCCTGCCGAGACACTGGCCCCGAGGGGATAACACAAGCACAGGGCCAGAGGCTACACCAAACCCATGAGCCTGCCACCAGTGTGGCACTGGCCAGCATGCCGCAAGGGACATCTGCGCTGCCCCCCAACACCACAGAGCCTCACCGGAGGAGTCGTGGCTCCCCCTCAGGCAACAGGCACTGTTTTGCCAGAGAGAAGGCAGCACAGCAAAAGAAGCTGCTTCCCTTCAGTGCCTCGACACTGGCAGGTCAAGAGCTTTGAGAGCAGCCACAGTGCAGCTCCAGAAACATCCCCCTGAGAGCCGAGCTCCTCCCCATCCCCGACTCCTGCATTACCCTGATCTCCAGCGCCAGGTCCAGGTAAGGGTCGTAGGTGTCCGAGACAGTCTTGCACACCGAGCACTTCACTGCAACAGGAAGGGTAATGAGCACACCTTGGCACCACCCCTGCACCCACCACCACCACCCCGGCACAGCACCAGCAGCCACAGTGTCCCCCCTCTCTGGGTTTGGGCTCCTGGATGCGAGCGCCAGGATTCACAGCCTGGCAATTCCACTGTGTGCCACGACAGCGAGTGTTATAAAATCATAGAATCATCTAGGTTGGAAGGGACCTTAAAGATGATCTAGTCCAACCATCAACCTAACTCTGACCAAAAAAAACCAAAACCAAACAACAACAAAAGAAAACCCCACCACTAAACCATATTCCTGAGGACCATGTCAACCCGTCTTTTGAACACCTCCAGGGATGGTGCCTCAACCACTTCCCTGGGCAGCCTATTCCAATGCTGGATAACCCTTTCCGTGAAGAAATTTTTCCTAATATCCAATCTAAACCTCCCCTGGCGCAACTTGAGGCCGTTTCCTCTTGTCGTATTGCCTGTAACTTGGGATGTTGCCAGACAGCTGGCAACACGGGCTCCTTTGCTGGTGGCAACGAGCTGGGGACCCACAGCCAACAGCTTTTTCCATTGCCACAAGAGGGGTCACGACCCACGGGTACCACAAGACTGACCAACACACGCTTAGCAATTTTCCCCGAAAGATTTTTGACTGCATGGCTTTCAGGGAAAGAGCAGCCCTGGGAATCACAGCGCCGGGACCCGGCAGCCAGCACTCACCACGGGAGCGGAGGTAACCACCAAAGATCTGGTGAACCAACGTCGTGGCCTGGGTCTGACGATCCAACCTAGAGACAGCAGCGCCAGATCTCACACCGCCCTCCGCAAGGGCCACCCCCCATGGGCCACCGCTGTGTCCTCAGGACAGGTCCCCCCCACGCTCCAGCCAGCGGGTGGGCTGTAGAGCTCCGGGAGCAGGGGGAAGTCACGGCCTCTGCCCGTCTGCTCTCCCGGTGGCAGAGCTCAGAGGGGGCACCAGGCTCCGACACACACCTTCATCTGGAAGGAGCAGAAACTCCCGGAGCTCAGAGCCCGGCATGGCACACAGAGGCAACGCCAGCTTCCCGGGACGGATGGCCCAGGGAAAAGCTGCTCAGCCACAGAGCATGCCTGGATTCCCCGGAAACTGGGACAGGATCCAAACCCATAGCAGCTTCAGGATTTGGGGACAGGACCACAGCTATGCTGGGGTGGAGGTGTCAGGAGAAGGCAGACAGCAGCCCAGAGCTGTGTCACAGAGGGGCAGGGCGTTGGGTCACCCTCCCGCCCCGAGGCCCCTGGAGTCAGTTCCTCCCTCTATGAGTCCAACCTGGGGGACACACAGGTCACCCCACAGCCCCCTCCCACGGGTGCAGGGGACCAGCGAGGGGACAGTGGGGAAGAACAGCGACGGGCCATCAGAGGCCCCACATACTTGGTACAGCCATTCAGGCAGGCCTTCTGCATGGCATCAATGGTGTAACGCAGGAACTCGTGCGCATCCTCCTGGTTGCCGAAGCGGATGTGCTGGGCAATCTCTGCAGGAGAGGGAGGAATCAGCCCCAGCACGTGCTGGGGCAGACACAGGCCCTTCCTCCTTCCCTCGGGGCCTAGACCCCAGGGATTGAGCCCCCTCAACCCAAACCAGAGGTCGGACTCACTCTGGCCACAGGGGAAGCCCCACGCAGCCCATGAAGTCACCAGCCCCCGGCAGGCTCAGTGAGTCATCTCAGCAGAGCCATCTGCCAAGGCCTGCCCTGATCTCAAAGGTTCTGCTCCTGCCTTAGTCACCGCTCTCCTGCACGGCTACGGGAGGGAAGGGGAGAGCAGCCATCCTTACTCTTGAGGTCTCGGATGAAGGACACTGGCTTTATTGCGTTGCCGCTGTTGGCAAAAGCCTGGATCATGTGGTTCTGCATAACGCACATCATGCAAAATCCTCCATGGTGACCTAGAGCAGGAGAGGAGAAGACAGGACGTTGGGGACAAACCCGGGAGAGATGGCGGCAGAACAGGGGAGAGGGGATCTCTGGTCCAACACAGCTGGGCCACTCTCAGTTTTCCTTGTGAGCTCCGTGCCACCGTATAGCTCTGGGGCATCCCGGGTACCGGGGGACCGGCACATGCCACCCCAACTGGCGCAGCCCCATCACAGCACCAGCCACTGCAAGCCCCGAGACGAGACAGCATCCACATGGATAGGAACCATCCAAGAACTTGTGGGAGGAGCCCACAGGTCAGCCCCGAGGGGCAGATCCCACCGGAGCCCTGTGGACGGGGCTGTAAGCCCCATGTGTTCCCCTTGGTCACAGCTCACAGCCATGCCCACCGGACCCCTTTTCAAAGCCACCCACCAACAGCACCTCCTGCCTGTACACAGCCTTCTGCCCCAGGCAAGGGCTGTTTGGAACCCCCAGCTCATCCCCCAGGAAGAGAAGCAGATCTCTTTGGACCCATCTTAGCCCTGGCTACACCCAGCAGAGAGAAAAAGCCTCCCCAGACATGAGGATACAGAGCTTGGAAACGCTGCTACAGCTGGGAAAAGCAAGCTATACATAGGAATGACCTCTCGATGGAGAAAGGGCAGGAGGGAGGAGAGAAGGTGCATCCCAACACCCGCACAGCCCTCATGAGAGCCACACACAGAGGTGCTGAGCACAGCAGGGGGAGCAGGACATGCAGGACGTTCCCGCTCCCCACCGAGCCATCCCTCCCCACTCACAGCTGCGGCTGTGCTCCTTGGAGAGCAGGTAGTTGGCGAGCGGTGGGGTGTAGGTCAGGCACTGCACCGTGGAGTTGAGGAAGCAGGTGTTCCCCAGGTTCTGCAGCCCGGCACCGATCCGGTAGATCCGCTCCCACTTCATGGAGAGCCGCTCCACGGGGAAAAGCACCTTTTGGGGCGCAGGGACCCCGTCCCCCAGACCTCCCGGGGCATGGCTGCTGCCTGCGGGGGAGAGGGGTGCTGAGCCGCCGGGGTGTGGAGAGCAGGGAGAGCCCCCCACCTTGCCCTCTCTACTTACCCTGCTTGCCAGGCAGCCCTTCCTCGGGCCCGCGGTGGCGACCGGTGGCCTCGGAGCGGGGGTTGAGCAGCACGTACTTGCCCCGCAGCAGCTCTAGGTGCCCGGAGACCCCGCGGCTGGCGGGCTCGAACTCGATCTTCTGCAGCAGCACTTTCTTGGCCGAAGCGGCCAGCAGCCGGCCCAGCTCCCCCCCGTCCTCACCCGCCTCCCTCCGGCCCGGCTTCAGGGCCTCCTTCAGCTTCTCTACGATCGGCATGGCGGGGCCCGGCGGCCCCGGCTGCGGGGAAAAGGGCGGTCGGTTGGGCGGGGGGGGGGGGGAGGCCTGACGGTTCCCCCTCCCGTTGCGGGGCCGCGCGTTGCCGTGGCAACAGGCCGCGGCCTAGGCCCACCCGCAGGCCCCCCATCCGCGGGGCCTAGGCCCACACCGCAGGGCCCGCGCCGCCCGCCCGCGACCTTGAGCGCTGCCGCCGGGCCCCCACCCGGTTACCGTCCCCCCAACCCGGCAGCACTCACCATCCGGGTCCCTCCCGCCGCCGCGCACGTGTCGCCGCCGGAGCGAGGAGGAGGAGGAGGCGCGGCCGCCGCCGTCGTCAGCTCCTTCCGCGCCCGGCCCCGGGAGGGGGGCGGAGCCAGAGCTGGCCACGCCCCTTCTGTGACGCTCTACCTCCGGGCCACGCCCCCCCCGTCCAGGCCACGCCCCCTCCGCGTACCCGGGCGGGCTGAGGGCGGGGCCCCGCCCTCAGCCCGCCCGGGGACGCGGAGGGGGCGTGGCCTGGACGGGGGGGCGTGGCCTCAGCGCCCTCGTTGTGCGCAGGCGCAGAGCTCCGGTCCAGCCCCCGCACCCGTTCCCATCCCCGTCGTTCCCGTTATTCCCGGTCGAGCCCGCTCCCGCCGCTGCCGGGAGGGGGTCGACAACGTCTCCTCAGCCTCCGCCTTCTTTGCCCGGCGGCTCCGGCCTCACGCTTCCCGCGGGATGCCACCCGGTGCTCGGGGTTGAGGGGTACCGGCCGTTCATCCCCCGTCGCCGTTCTATCCTGCCCGGTCCCCGGAGGGGCTCGGGGAGAGGGGGAGCACCGGGCGCTCGTCCCCCCGCCCTTCTGTCCCGCCTGGTGCCCGGAGAGGCTCGGGGTTGGGGAGCACCGGCCGTTCATCCCCCCGCCCTTCTGTCCCGCCCGGTGCCACCCGGTGCTCGGGGGAGAGGGGAGCACCGGGCGCTCGTCCCCCGCCGTCGTTCTGTCCGCCCGGTCCCCGGAGGAGCGCGGGGTGGGGGGGCATGGGCCGTTCCTCCCCTTCATCCCTCCGCCGCCGTTCTGTCCCGCCCGGTGCCCGAAGGGGCTCGGGGGAGGGGGAGCACCGGGCGCTCGTCCCCCGCCGCCGTTCTGTCCCGCCCGGTGCCCGGAGGGGCTCGGGGTTGGGGGGCACCGGCCGTTCATCCCCCGCCCTTCTGTCTCGCCCGGTGCCACCCGGCGCTCGTCCCCCACCGCCGTTATGTCCCGCCCGGTCCCCGGAGGGGCGCGAGGTGGGGGGGCACCGGCCGTTTCTCCCCTTCATCCCCCCGCCGCCGTTTGTCCCGCCCGGTCCCCGGAGGGGCGTGGGGTGACGGAACACCGGGCGCTCGTCCCCCGCCGCCGTTCTGTCCCGCCCGGTGCCCGGAGGGGCTCGGGGTTGGGGGGCACCGGCCGTTCATCCCCCGCCCTTCTGTCCCGCCCGGTGCTACCCGGTGCTCGGGGGAGGGGGGAGCACGGGCCGCTCGTCCCCCGCCGCCCTTCTGTCCCGCCCGGTGCCCGGAGGGGCTCGGGGAGAGGGGGAGCACCGGGTGCTCGTTCCCCCCGCCGCCGTTCTTTCCCGCCCGGTCGCCGCCGGTGCAGACACCCCCCCCCCATCCCTCCCGACCCCATCGCCCGGAGCCGGTGTGAGCCCGGCGGCTGGCGAGGAGAGAGAGAAATTAGAGCACAGGGAGCACAGAGGCGGTGGAAAACAAGTGGCGATATTGACTCACAGACAGACTACCAGCGACAGCAGCATCGGCACAGAGGGTATAACCATACAGAAAAGCGACCGGGAGTCGTATATGGGATTGATTAGAGGTTGGGGTTTTGGTTTGTTTGTTGTTGTTGTTGGTTTTTTTCTTTTTCTTTCTTTTTAATTTTTTTCTCTTTAATATGTTGAAATTGCCCAGACTGGTCCAGTACGACATCTTAAACCTCCACAGCATGAAAACCTTCCCCACACCCCCACCCCAAACCCCCGGAGCAGGGCTGTGGGGCCGATTCCCGGCACGCTCCCTTCCCCCCCCCCCTCCCCAGAGCTGCGGGATGGGGGTGACGGGCGCACCGGTGCCACCCGCCTTCCGTGGGCACCCGCCAGCGCCGCTGCGACGTGGGAATGGCTCAGAGAAAGCGGGGCCCGAGGTGTGTGGGAGGGTTCCCTGGAGGGGACGGGTTTTCCTGGGCACTGGCCTCCATCCCTGCTGCCGCAGAGCAGGGAGCGGGACCGGCTGCGGTGCCACAGCGCTGCCCAAGGCCACAGCACGGCCCAGAAAACAGCTGCCCGAGGCGATGGTAAACACCCAGGGCTCCTAGGGACCTGCTCCTGCCTCGGGTGCCCTGCTGGGGGGGCGGGGGGAACCCCCTGCTGAGCCCTGCTGCCTGCCAAGGCCGGTGGGGCTGAGCCCCTGGCGATGGTGGCAGAAGGGTCTGGCAGCAGCTTCCCACCCGTGCAGGAGGTCGCAGTGGGGATGGACCCCCCCCCCGCCGCGATGCTGGAGAAGGCGGTGAACCCCCCCGCTCACCTCTGTGTCCCCATGGGGTGAGGAGCACAAGGAGAGAGGGGCAGCAGCGCCCAGGTGCATGCGGGGGGGGCAGAGGGGGTGACCCCCAGCCACGTGTGCCCCCTCCAGCTTTTGGGACAAGGCACCTGCGCAGCAGCCATCCAGCCCCCTTGCACACAGCCGGGGGGCTCTGCCGCACGATAAAGCCCCCCAGAGCCCCTTCCTGGCACGCTGTGCCCCTCCTGCACCCCAAAGGGACGGACAAGCAGTGGGTGGGGAGGGGGATAGGGGGGTCCCCGGTGCTGGGGGGTGGCTGGGGTGGGGAGGGCAGTGTGGCAGGAGCTGCTGGGGCGGTTGCCCCGCGGCAGGGGCACTGGTAGACCTGCTACGCAGACGGGGCAGCTCCCACCACTCACGAGGGGTCGGTTCCTTCACAGCTGCCAGGGTGCCAGGGCTGAGCGTGGTCAGGCAGGGACGTGGCCCTGGAGGTGGGGGGGGGTCCCCCGCACCCCGCTCAGCCCTGCCACGGGCTGCCAGGTGCCTGTGGCAGAGGGGCTCCCCACCCCTGCCCCCCGCACACACGTGGCAGGCGCCGCAGCCCGGGGACCCCTGTAGCCGAGTGGATTTTCATGCTGTCTCCAGGAATTGATATCAGCGTGGACCAGTCTAACATCTTGCAGGTTTTTTTTTTTGTTTTTTTGTTTTGTTTTTTTTTCTACTGGCTACTGGAATGCGCTCGTTTGGCTTTAGGGGTCCTCGATGTCGAGAAACTCTTGCTTGGGGGGGGCCATGCCGCGGTACCAGGCGCACGAGCCGTCGCTCCTCTTGATGCAAGCGTAGTGCTTCGCCTGCCGCCCGTCCACGTTGTTCTTCTCCATCGCCCAGTCCGTCCAGAGACACTCGTCCGAGGAGGAGACGAAGCAGGGGATGGAGAGGCAGCGCGAGATCTGCACACATGAGACACTGTCACCCACCACCCCAGGGAGGGGACGCTGGGGCTGGGGGAAGCAGGACCGGGGGGCTGGGGCTGGTGATCCAGCTCTGTACCAGGGATGCCAGGCTGCCCCATCCCCGTGGGGCACGGCAGGGACGTGACCCCGATGTGGAGGACTGAGGGAACCCCTGGGTGCAGGTCCTAGGGTCCCAGATGGAGCGAGCCAGAGGCTCAGCCACCCTGCCCATATCCCTGGGCACGTGCTGTGCCCCCTGCACAGCGTCATCCCTGAAGGATGGGGAAGAGCATCCCACCACGAAGCCCATGCCGGTCTTGGGGCTGCAGACCCCCCCGGTGGTGCAGGAGCTGGGAGCAGCCCCGTGCTCACCTTGCATTCGCAGCCCATCTGGTACCGCTGGTTTAGGCTCTTCTTCTGGGTCGGGCTCAGCGAGTCCCAGGTGGAGACCAGGTCACAGAGCGTGATGTGCATCTTCCCGTTGCCCTCTGACTTGCCTGGGGAGAGGAGGACACACCGACCGCTCAGAGGGACCCCCAATTGCCCCGGGACCCAGCCTTGACTTGGGGTGCCGGGAGCTCAGCCCAGCCTGGGCATCAATCCCTGGTGTCCTCTGACCCCAGTGAGCCCCAGGGAGTGGAGGTTCGACCCCCAGCTGCCCCTGCAGCCCCCCAGCCAGGGGCTGCCGAGCACGGCCAGGACACAGGAGGGGTCCAACAAGGGCTGGTGGGGTGCTGTGCCCGGGCACCCACGTCGCAGGCGTCTTGGGAGTCACATCTCAGGGCCAGCCTTGCCACCAATGTCCCCCAAGAGCCCTCCCTTGTGGCCACCCACCTGCGATGAGATACTCCTTCTTCCCGCCGGTGTCCAGCAGCCGGCCGCACACGGCAGTGGACGGAGCCGTGTAGATGAACTCTATGTCCTTGTCAGGGCCCTTAAACATCTGGGAAGAAGGAGCAGGAGTGAGCGGCCATCACAGAGGCTGCCCTGTCCCCCCCGTCTCCTGCCCCCATGTGCCCCGTTACCTTGATCTGCTTGATTTCATACTGGATTCGTTTGATCGGATTCCCGTATATATCGTTCCCCGAATCCACCTCTTTCGCAGAGACGGCTTTCGCTCGGATCACTGCAACGGAGAGACAGCGGGGTCAGCGGGGGTGGCCAGGGACCGGAGGTGCTGCCTGGGCAGGATGGTCCTGCTCAGTTCCCCCATCCCTGGGGGCTCCCACCCTCGTACAGGGCTGGCTCCCCGAAGAGAAGCCCCCACCCTCCCTTGCAGATGCCCGGCTGCCCATGGAGCTGGATGTCCCAGGCTGTCCCCAAAGGGACAGGGCTTTGGTACGCGTGAGATGGTGACAGGGAGTGTTGCAGCAGCACCTCCATGGCCGGTGATAAGGAAAAGTCACCCCAGGATTGCCCGGTCCCACCGCCAGAAGCCATGCTGGACCGGTCACCCTTGGCCAGCGCTGGCTCGGTCCCTGCCCAGCCCCTGCTGGGCTCGTGGGCACAGCCTGGCCCTGCCTGGGCTTGTGTCTGTCACCCAGATGGCCCTGGGACAGCTAAAACCTGCCAGCAGCGCCCTGGGAGCACCACGGTGTTTGCCTACTGTCATTAATTAAACCAGTCTCTGATGAGGGCTCGGGCCAAGCGCCTGCATGGCCTGTCAGTGCCGGAGGAGAAAAGGGCAGAGGGAGCTATTTGGGGGTCACCTTTGGGTGCAGAGGGAGGCAGGAGCCATGTCCCCATGGCACCACCCCAGCCGCTCACCGTGGCCAGCGCGGGCACCAGCACTGCCCACCAAGTGCCCACAGGGGCAGCTCATACTGGGGTCCTCAGCCCCACCAGGCCCCCGTGCCCTCCAGCCCCCCTCCCAGAGGGGCTAGGGAGCCCACCAGCCCCTAGCCCCCCTAGCCAGAATGGGGGTCCTGGGACCAGGCAGAGGGGTCCCTTCTGTTGTCTCCCTGCCAGACCCTAGTGCCAGCGCCTGGAGCCTCATGCTCTCCAGGCACAGAAACCGCATCCTCCGGGGGCCACGGGGCATCGCTTCCTGCGGAAATAACCCGGGGACGCCCAGGGCCGGGGCAGCGGAAAAACACTGAGGGGACACAGCGACGTCCCCAGACGGCAGCCCCACCAAAGGCAAGAGCCCCCCCGTGGCTCTGCACAGCCCCGGGGCTGTCCCAGCGTGGGGTACCGGGGGACAAGCTCGGGTGCCCCAGGGCCAGGGATGCCGCAGCGCCCCGGAGCGCGGGGACAGCTCTGCTATGAAGGGTCCCTGCGGTCACGCTGCCAGCGCTTCCCGGGGACACGCAGACCGGCATGTGAGCGCTCGGCACGTGGCACCGACCCGCGGGGCGGGCAGCCAGCTCGCCCTCGCTCACCGGCTCAGGGCACGGCGGCCAGTTGGGTGCAGGTTGCGGTGGCCGCAGCCGCTCAGGTGTGCAAGGGCTGGGTCCCCGCGCCCAGACCCGCAGCTTCCTCCGACAGCGTGGGGATGGGAGCTCCCGGCCAGCCCTGGGGACAGTGGCAGCCCCAAAGCTGCAGCCTCTGCTCAGCACCCTCACAGCCGGGGTGCAGGGGCTCGCAGGGCTCCCCATCCCTTGGGGGCACCCCGGGCCCTATCAGCCCCACTGCATGCCGTGGGGTAGGGAATGGGGAGCTGTGATTTGCCCAGGGGGGCAGGAGCGTAAGTGCCAGCCAAGCTGGGGACACAGCTTGTGTCCCCCCACCAAAAGGTGCTGGGGTGGGAGCAGCCAGGGGCTGCCCACCAGGCTGGCACAGACAGGCTTTGCCTTCTTTCGCCTGGCACAGCAAGGAGAGGGAATCTGACCGCGCTCTATAAATACCACGGGGGCACGCAGCCGGGCTATTTAAGCTGAAGGTCAGGGGGGCACTGCCCCTTGTGGGTACCGGTAAAGTGCCAACTGAGTTTATTCTGGAGAGGGTGGCCACCAGCACGAGCAGGGCTTGGGGAACAGACTCCCCAAAACAGCTGTCCCCGGTCAACGTGGGTGCTCGCTCGGTGCAGAGCGGGCGGATGCAACGCCTGTCGGTACCAGGGCTGCACCCAGGGCTTTCCCGGCCACATTCCCTCTCCCGGGGAAGGGCTGGGCTGCCCGGGCACACCGGCAGCAGCGTGGCTGTGCGGGAAGCCCCAGGTCCCTTCCCAGCAGAAGGATGAGCCCCTCGGCACAGTCCCTCTCCCTGGGCTGGGGGAGCTCGGGGTGGTGAGTGTCACCTCCATCCCTGCCAGCAGCACAGGGTCTGGGTCACCGCAGGCACGGGCCACCCCTTGCCCCCCCCCCCCCCCGAGACCCCGCATCCTCCCGCACCCGGCTGCGGCGTAACTCGGGTGCATCCCGCGCCGGAGAGCCACGCTCCGACGCCGGCCCCGCGGCTGCAGGCGCAGGGAGGGAATGGTTCCTGGTTCAGTGGGCTCCAGCCTTTTCCATTCACGTGCTGATGAATCACTTGACAAAAATGCAGCCCAATTCTAGGCGGATTTGTTCTGAACAGTGCGGCTTTGTGGAGGGGACGGCTGCGCTGCGCTTTCCCCGCCAAGACCCCAGCGGCGCAGCCAAGCTCCTCCGCGCCAGCCAGGAGCCGGGGCGGCGAGGAGGGCGAGCTGCAGGCACCACGGAGGGAGCCCCGGAGGAGAGCCCTGGCCCGGGATCCCCGGGGATGAGGAGGCAGGGCCAAAGGATGGAGGAAACCCCCCGGGTGCTCAGGGACCGGCAGCCGGACCTCCCCAAATGCCAATGCCCCCCCCATCGGCTGTGTCACCCACCAACCCTGCCACCAGCTGCGGGAGCCCTGACCCTCCGTGACGCTCAGCAGCATGGCACGCCTTTGGCACCGGATAACCGAGTCCGACCAGGGCAACGCTGGAAACGGCCCCTTCCCAGCCAGGACAAGCTGCAGCAAGATGATGCTCCATGGGGGAACCCTGTCCTGGCAAGGTGGGACCCCCACCGGTGACAACCCCCAGCACTGCAAGTGTGGGCACCCCATAATGAGGATCCTGGACCCCTCTGGGGGCAGACCCCTGTGAGGCAGCAGGTCCCCTCGCTGCCCTCTGCCACCAGGGTGAGTCCCACCACCCCAGCAGGGCAGGAGGCTTCACCATTGTGCCAGGGCTGCTGGCTGGCGATTCCCTGCCTCTGCACCACAAGAAATGCCAGCGTTTGCCTTTAACTCCATAGAGAAGCTGCTGGATGAGCAGGGCCACAGACAGATGGGGGCCACGGGGAGCTGGTGACTTCCCACCCTGACCAGCTGGGGCTGCCTGGGGCCGAGGAGTCCAGGGCATCCCGCAGAAGAGCGGTCCCCACACCATGGTGGGCAGTGGTGCCACCAGGAAGGGCCCCACACTGAGTCCCAGCCGACCCTGCACTGCTCCCCCCAACTGGGCAATGAGCACATGACCAACTGGGACAGACTGGGGCTGCGGCGCAGCTCCAGGAGCAAAGTTGGGGGCAAACAGAATCACCCCAGCACCACAAATCCACAGGGACATCTCTCCGGGCTCGCCAGCCGGTGGGATGCTGTGCTCCCCAGTCCCCACTGGTGTGGCTGCCCCAGCTCGGGGGGCTGCACCCCGTGTTTCTGGCTGCTGAGCAGGGGGTTCCTGCTGTGGAGAGTTGCCAACGCAGCAGGAGACACCGCGGGGATGCTGCAAGACCCTGTGGGGAGATGGGGCAGCCCCAGGTTCTCCCCAGGGAAGGTGGAAATGGGTTTGGAAGCAGTGACCTGCCCTGGCGAGACCCACCGAGAGGGGATGCTCCGTGGGTGCTGCCCGGTGGCCGGGGTGGATCCTGCCATCGCCCGCCCCAGCTCAGGGGGAGCTGCTGGAAGCTCCTGCCTGCGTGTGCCCCATGGCAGAGGGGCAGCACATGGAGCCTCAGCCCCCCTTGGACTCCCCTCCTGGCCAGAGACGTGCCGAACGGCCACCCCTTCCTCTGCCATCCCACCCCAGTCCCCACCGCCTGGCCTCACCAGCACCCACCCGGGGAGCGCCGGTGCCCGCAGACCACGGGGGCCGCGGCCGGGCTGAGCGTCCGGGGAACAAAGCTCCCTTCTCCGGGGCTGCTGGCAGCCGGCGGAGCGGAGGGGACGCCTGCCAGTGCCAGCACTGCCCGCCCAGCACCACCACCCCGTCCCCGCGGCGGGGGCAGCCCCGGGGGTCACTCCAGCCCCGCTCGGGGCCAGCAGAGATGGCAAGTTGGCAAACGCCCCCCGGGAAAAACTCAGCCCCAGCCCTGCCTGGCACACAGGCGGCAACCAGCCCCCCCCCCCAAGCAGCCGTGGGGGGCAGCGGAGCGGGGCACCCCCATCCCGGCACAGCCGCAGGGTGGTTTTTTGGGGGGATGCGGAGACTGGAGGGATGTGGAGCGGAGCACGGCAGCGCCGCGGGGAGAACCGGCGGAGGCTGCGGGGGCTCCCCGGTGCCCGGCAGCGGCAGGACGGCAGCACCGGGGCGCCAGGCCCCGCTCGCCCGCCGGCCTGCGCGGGAGCCACGGGTTGTGCGCTGCCATGGCCGCCCTGCGTCATCCCGGCCCTCTGACGGGAGCGGGATGGGGCCCAATCAGCGGCGGCCCCCGCAATCAGCCCACGGCCCCTCCGCGCCAGCCGCACGGGAAGGGCTGCCGCCACCGGAGCTCGGCAGGGCAGCACCGAGGACCGGCAGGGCCCCCCCCCGGCAGCCCCGCCCCCCCCCCCCCCCCCCCAGCAGGGGCTGCTTCCACCCCTCTCCCCAAACCCTCTCCTCCGCCTGGTCCCCGCCGGCAGCCCCCGCCATCCCTCCCCTGCTTCCACACCGCACCCCATCCCCAGGAACCGAGCGCTGGGACAACTGGGATGGGGGCAACGATGCCACATCCAAGGTGCCCCCGTCCCAGGCGGCACACCGAGCGCCCGCCCTCCACTGCTCCATCCAGCCCTCCTGGAGCTGGCACTGCCACACGAGGCCAAAGCCACCGCCACGCGCAGGAGGGATGAGCATCACCGCTCTCACCCCAAACATCTCCACACTGCTCCAAGAGGAGACCGAGCAGAAGTCTTCTGCTGCAGCCCCTGGCCCGGCCACGTCCTCAGCATCTCCTGGCAGCCGAGCATCTCCCATGGCTGAGCCCTGGCAGTCAGAATGGCCCTTGGCCTCCGCTGCCCGGGCACGGCCGCGGTGGAGGAATGGCAGATGGGGCAGCCCTGAGCCCCACAGAAACCCTCTGCCCATCTCATGGGCCAGGAAACACAAGCACAGGCAGGTCAGGTCCCTTGTCCCAAGTCACCAGCTCTGGTGACGTGACCCCCAGCCCCTCCAGCCCCTCGTGCCTGAGGCAGACCTGCATCTGTCTCCCCCTATCCCACCTGGAAATGCAGCCCTGGGCTCCTGCAGCTCCTGGGCTCCAGAGCAGAGCCTCAGCTGGCTGCAGGGGCACGAGAGAAGGCAGAGTGGCCACGGGGAGGCACAGACGGACGTGGCAGGCGCTCCCCATGCCATGGAGTGGGGATCCCACCACCCGCTCTCACCCAGCTTCCCCCTACCTAGTGCTGAATGCAAGCTCTGGGGTTCATTGCCCCCCACTCCCCCATCCTGGGGTGCACCGGGCACCGCAGGGCATCAGCCACCTCCACACCACAGGTCTCCGCCACAGGCCCAGCCTGGACACAGACCACTGCGCCCCAGCAGCGCCCAGCATCCCAGGCTCTCCCTGAGCTCCGTGTTTCCACAGGGAGGGAGCTGGCTGAGGAGCCCCCCAGCTCCAGAGAGCATCCAGGGGCGAGAAGAGACACACTGAGAGGGGCAGGGATCGGAGCCTGCAGGAACGGATCCACGTTGCCTGGCAAGAAAAGGCTAGGGAGCTCACCCCAGGATGATGAACCCTTCTCCCTGGAGACCAGCCCTGTCCCCACCTGGGGTCACGCAAGACCAGACTGACCCAGACGAGCCACGCAGGGCACTCGGGCTGGGAACTGCCAGCGCTGTGGGTGGCACGGCCCCGGAGGGTGCTTCCTCGGCGGGACGGGCTCCGGGTGCCGGTGGGACAGGCACCTGCCGAGGGCAGCAGGGCATCCTGGCAGTGCCTGGCCACGTTGTGCCCTCCTGGAGCATCCCGGCAGTGCCCGGCCCCGCTGCGCCCTCCCGGAGCATCCTGGCAGTGCCCGGCCCCGCTGCGCCCTCCCGGAGCAGGGCTGAAGCAGCCGTGGCCACCGAGAGAGACGGTGACTCAGCAGCTGAGTCAGGGCTGAGCCAGCACCCCGGGACGGGCAGTGAGTCACGAGTGGCCCGGAAAGCTGAACCCCACGGCAGCGTGACGGGAAGCCACAGGCCCGCTCCCGGAGCGGGCGCCGGGGCATCCCCTTGGTCCAGAGGTGCCAGTTTGAGCAGCAGCTCCGAAAATTCAGTGCTCCATTTTGTCTAGAAATCTCCCTGCCTTCAACGTGCTTCGCAGCACGCTGTGGCGAGCGGCAAGGCCAGGCAGAGCCGGGGTACTCGGGGCAGCAGCCAGAGGCTGGGGGAGTTAACCCCCCCACCCCCCCCGCCATGGGGGAGAAAGGCCAGGAGTGGGGTGTGGAAGGGGTGAGGGGAGCCTGGGAATCCGTCAGGAGCATCCTGGCTCTGGAGCAGGGGATGGGGCAGGGCCGTCCAGAGGTTGGGGCTGCCTAAGTGTTTGGGAATGTTACCTCTCCAGCTGAGCCTGGGAACAGCCCCGCAAAGGAGACCGTCAGGAACCGGGGCTGGTCTGTTTGTTTAATATGTTAAAATTTAATAAGGGCATTATTCATAGAAAGAGGAATCCAGATCCCGGCGCTGCCAAGCCCTCCCTTTCAGCAGCATCCAAGCCGAACAAAATGGGACGGGGGAGAGGAAATGCCTGGAAATAAGGAACAGACGGGAGGTGACCGAGCCCGACGGCTGGCTCTGCCGGGGCTGGGTGCCGGCTCCGCGCTCCAGGCCGGTGTCCTACGGGAGGCGGCGGCGGCGGCGACGCTCGACGGGCCCCCCGGCCTTCCCCCCCCCACACCCCCCCGCCCCCCGGGGCCGCCCGCTCCCCGCGCTGCCACGTACCCCCGCCGTTCCATCGGAGTTGCGAGAGGCCGGGCTCCCCCGTATCCCCGGGGCAGCGAGGCGGGGACCCCGACCCGAACCCCAGCCCCGCGGCGGCGGCTCCTCGCACCGCCCCGGGGAGCGAGACCGGGGCGCGGCCGCGAGGGTGTCGTCGTCGTCGTCCCCCCCCCCCGCCCCCCCTCTCCCCGGGACGGCGAGAAGCGAAGGGAGGGACGGACACACCCCGGGCGGACGGAGGGACCGACGGCGCATCTGCTCCCGCCGACACACCCCCGGGGCGCGGAGCCCGCACCGCAACCGGGCTGCGGGCAG
>QJSC01017172.1:213791-239062 GCA_003697955.1 Calidris pygmaea
GGGGGGGGGGGGGGGGGGGGGGGGGGGGGGGGGGGGGGGGGGGGGGGGGGGGGGGGGGGGGGGGGGGGGGGGGGGGGGGGGGGGGGAAAGGCCAGGCAGCCGCGGCCCCTTGCGCGGCGTTGCGGGGGCTGCCTGCGGCCGCTTCGCTCCGCTGCCTTCTATGGAGGTGTTTTCTCCCTTCTCCCGGCTGCCTCCTCAGCCTCGCTTTTTAATGTGCTCCGGGGATTTGCTGCTGCTGCTCCTCCTCTGCATGGCGCCGGGCCAGCCGCCTGCTCCCCGCCCCTCCGCAGGATGCGGCTCTGCCTCCCCCGGTCCGACCCGGTCCGGCCCCCCCCCACCCCCACCCCCCCCACCGGCACCGCCCGCCCCCCCTTCCTTCCTTCGCCCCGGCGTTGGGGGGGGAGGATTGGAGGGGGGGGCGCTGGCACCGGAGCCCCGGGAGCGGGGAATTGTGCAGGGGAGGGCGGCGATTATGTCTGTGCCCAAGCATTTCCTGTCCCCTCGGCTCCTCCAGCTCAGCTCGTCCCCCCCCCCTCGTCTTCCCCTTCCTCGTCTTCTCCCTCCTCCGCCCGGTGATGGCTGAGCTCACCCGAGGTGCGGGGTGGGGGGGGGTGTCCTGTGCCCACCGTGAGGTGCCCACCGACCTTTGGCCTGTGGCCATCAGGCCCTGAAGAGCGTCTCCAAAACCCCCACCTCGTCCCTGTCCCGGTTCATCACCTCGGAGGGTGCCAAGGACGCTGCCAGTCTCGCCCTACCGGGTGGGACAAGGGAAGCGGGCAAAAAGAGCCCAGCTCTGCCTCTGGGCAGGGACACGGCTCCCGGGCACGGGCTGAGCCTGGCATTGGAGGCACAAGCTGGTGGGGACAGCCCGTGGTCACACAACCTGCTCCTGAGCCAGCCCCTCGCCACAGAGCTGCCCTGCCACGGCTACCCACGCTGGAAGGAGGTGCCAGAGCCGTGTGCCCTTTAGGATGAGAAGAAACATCAGAAACGTGGGCAGCCGAACCCGCTTTGAGCCCTGCGGGGAACCCGCGGGAGGTGGCCACGCTCACGCTGCTGGGATGTGGGATGAAAAACCTGGAGATGGGTTTCTCCAGGTCCCCAGCCTCTGCCACAGGGCACACGGTTTGCAGATGCTTCGGCCACTGGGCACTCAGGCTGCTCCGAGGGCACCGCGGGGCTGAGGGTCTAAGGATGCTGCAGCTCATTTATGGTGGGGAAGGGGCTGGTGGTCCCGCTGCCCACTCTGCAGTGATGCCTCGGGCCCCGGCAGCCCCCCAGGGCCCCTGCTGTCCTGCCTGGTGACACCAGATCGGTGGGAAAAGGACCAGGGCAAGGGCAGCTGGTGGGGGGACACGCTTACAGGGAGGGCACGCTCCCCAGCGGGGTGCAGAGCTCCCTGCCTGGTTGACCCCAGGGGACAAGAAGAAGCCACATGGCAGGGACAGTCATGGGGACAGCCACTGGGACCAGGACAGGTGCTGCAGAGCCACCGGCCCCGGGCCAGGAGGGCGAGGGAGGCCAGGAGAGGCTGTGCCAAGTGAAGCTCAGGCGAGGGCAGAGTGGCCCACGTGGCCCACGGCCAGTTGGCAGCCGGCTGTGGGCTGGGGACGTGCCCCGGGTGCTGCACGGCCCCCGAGGCCACGTGCACGGGCCAAGGCCAGCTCTGCCCGGTGGCGCTGGGGACGGGTACGTGCCCGGGGCAGAGATACCCCGCGGAGGAGATGAGCGCATCTGCTCGCAGCCGGCGTGAGTCACCGGCCGGGCTAAACGAAAACACGTGTCCGGCCTCGTACGCGCTCCCCGCGCGGCTCATGGAGCTGCCGGACACTGTAAACAAGGGCAGGGGCCGGGGGGGGGGGGACACACACACGACATGGCTCCCATCCCTGCCAGCTCTCCCCACGGCGTGTCCTCCCATCCACGCACGGCTGGTCCCACAGCGGGGCAGCGCCGGGGCAGGTAGGGGAGGCACGGGGGGGGGTCCAGGGGTCAAAAGACCCCCCCCCATGAACCACAGTAGCCAGTCCCAGCTCTCTGAGCCCTGTCTGGTGGGGCTGGGCGACGACAGGGACCCCTGGCCACAGGGAGACACTCAAATGGCCCCCACTCCCATAGGTGTCAGCTGAGGGCTTGTGCCCGGAGCCATGGGGCAGCCACTTATCAGTGTGACCCCCAGCCACACTGGGGACAGGGTCCCTCCGCTGGCAACTTCCCCGCAGGCACCTGGGGTGCCAGGAGGTCACCCCGGCATCGCATTGAACCCATCCCCATGGGGCCCTGGAACCACAGCCCAGCTCTGGGGGGAGGGAAGCTGTGGAGGGTCCTGGCACTGCAGTCACCCTGTCCCCCGTTGGGCTGCCCTGTGCCGGCAGCTCTCCCCTCCCAAACCAGGGGGGCACAAAGGAGCCAAACACCATCCCCAGCCCCTCGCTGGGTGGCTGGTGTGAAGCTGAGCTGCCCCATGAGCTGGGGCAGGGGCTCAGGGGAGCGTGGGGCAGGCCAGGAGCTGCCATCCTTGTGGTCAGTGGGGTGGGAAGGAAGCCCTGGGGGCTCGCAGATGCCCATGTTTTGCTCTTTTGGCTCCCCAGAGCGGTGCAGGTTCCTCCCAGGGGCTGCTGCCCAAGATTTCACAATTCTGCTGGCGAGCTCGGGAAGGGCTCCCCAGCCAGCCAAGCCTGGGGCTGCTGCGAACGCGTCCCAGCTGCTGCCGGCCTGCGGAAGCCAAGCTGGTGCTTCTGGCCGTCCCTCCCGCGCCGAGCACGGCAGCCCTTGGAGCAAGGACGGCCGTGCTCCCCGCCAGCTCCCGGCGGCTTCCATCCAGGCCCCGGCTCTTCCCGGAGCTGACAGCTCAAGGTCCAGAGGCACCGGCGGGGCCGGAGCCCTGCACAGACACGGAGCCAGAAAACCACTGGTGTGGGCTGGGAATGGCGTGGGGGCGCAGGGATGTGTCCGTATTACACCCAGCCACGGCTGTTGGAAGCCTCGCTTCCCCCAGCCCCACGGGCAGAACTGCTGTGCTGGTACAGTGGCACCAGGAGAGGCTCTGGTCCCCGCTGCCGGTGCTTGAGGCCACTAAAAGCCTCTTCCCCTGGTGCTACTGGTGGTGTGGGAACTGCTGTGTCCCCCTCAGAGATGGGGGCAGAGGGACAACACCAGAGTCCCCTCCCACGTGAGCCTTTTCCCAGAATACAGCTCCCAGGGCCACTCATCACCCTGAACGTCACCTCGCCCAGCTTACGAGAAACAGAAAGGAAAACCGGCTTCCAGGGAAAAAGCTTGATGAAATCACCCGGGACTACATCACGGCTGGCCCTCGCCTGCGTCATCCTGCTGTGGTCCCATCCCTCCCCCAGTCACCCCTGACCCTCCTGAGTCAAGGCAGGAACAAGGCAGGATCCAACCAACCGTGCCTCCAAGGATACTCCTCCCTACAGGGATGCTTGTCCCCACGTCTCTGGTGTGTTCCCAGTTGGGTGATGGGGACAGGGAAAGGAGGGAGGGTGGCTCCAGGACAGGCTGTCAGCACGGCTGGGCTCCAGGGCCCGGGTCAGACCCGCTCCCCCAGGTACCGGGACACCCTCTCTTCCACCCGGGAGCACCACAGCACGGCAGGATGCGAGGCAGAGCAGCAGAGCTGGGGGTCAGGCTCAGCCGTGCCTGCAAACCCAGAGCCTGCATGTCACCAGCGCCACCGACTCGCCACAGAGGCTTTCTGTCACAATTAGGGGCTGGGCGCTAACGGTTGCAGCACGGCATCTGCCCGGGGCCAGGGGGGAACCAGCACACCCAGAACTTGGCCATCGGTCTCCCGGGCTGTGGCTCGCAGCACCCTGTGGTGGCAGTCCCTTGCCACCAGGTGCCACTGCCGAAACACTCGCACCACGCCTGCTGCAGCAGAGCCAACGCTTTACAGGAGACGCCAAGGCCAACTACAGAGCTGGGAGCCTTGCCCGGGGCTCCCTTGGCCCAGCCCGGGGCCAGTGCCCGGCCAGGAGCGTGCTGGCACAGCCTGCCCAGCGCCCCTTGGCCTCCCTCGCCCCTCCGGTCCAGCACAACAGTCGGTTAAATAAACTCAATGCCCTCGTATTTGACGCTCCCGATCTTGGTCTCGGGCAGGAGGAAGCGCCCATCCAGCGTGAAGGCCATGATGTAGCTGGCGATCTTGCCGTCGTCCTCCTCCGATTTCAGCGCCACGATGATCTGGTCGTCCGTGTCCGGGATGAACTTGAAGGAGGAGAAGCCGTGGGTGGGGACCACCTCGCCCACCCGTCCCACCTTCACGTCCCCGAAGTCCTGGGTGGAGCTCAGCAGCAGGTTGGTGCCTCGCCGCTCGTCCGCCCGCTCGTCGTAGCGCTCGTGGCTGGCGCGGCGCGGCAGGAAGAACCAGCGCTGCAGGGTGTCGCTCCAGGAGGCCGACTCGTGGATGAGGTAACCTGCGGGCAGGGAGCGGGGTCTGACGGCACGGGGCGCGCACGGGGTCCCCACGGCACCCACCCAGCTTGGGCAGGACCCCTCCCCGCTCCAAAAGACACCGCAGACGGGGAGGTCGCAGCCCCACGCAGGCAACCACTGTGAACACTGCCACCTCCTCCTGCCCCACTGCCCGTGGAACAGCCCCCCCAGTCCCTCCCAGAGCTGGGCAAGGGCACCCTGGCACAGACTCCTCTGTCTGGGGCATGGCTACCAGGCACAGTGCCCACTAAGCCACCCTCCAGCTGCTCATGGCACAGACAGGGGAGAGAAACAGACAGGCCAGGCTCTGGCCTCTCCATCAGGACACAGGGAGGTCTCTGACCTCCAACATCCTTTAAATCTCAGCCCCAGCATCCATGGGGAGGGAGACCCCGGCCCCAGAGCCCACAGAGGGTGTGGGACACGGGGTGGCAGGAGGGAGCCTGGCTCAGTACCTGGGGGTCGGATCCCCGCCGCAGCCCTCAGCGCGTTGTAGTTGGTCACCCAGTTCTCGTGGCCCACGTCGCCCTTGTAGCCGATGACCTTCACCCACTCAGGGTTCTCGTTCACCACCTCCCCCGTCGTTGTGGTCCACTCCTTGCCCAGTCCCCCCACGTAGAGATGCTCGTCCTTCACCGCCAGCCACTCAGCCTTGAAGCCTGCAGTGGAGAGAACGCCATGAGCTGGGGCTCGGCCAGCACACGGACATCAGACCAGCCCCCAGCTCCCTCAGACGCCACACCAGATGGCCTGATGCTGGGCACAGCCCTTCCCCAGTGCAGCCAGCTGGTCCCCGGGCAGGAATCGCCCCTGTACCATTCCAGGGGGTCACAGAAGAGGTGCACCCCACCCCGGCAAGCCACGAAGAGCCAAGGACTTCCCTGCTCTGCATTTTCAGGGCAGGAAGGAGGAGCTCACCTTTCCCCACTGTGCCGTCCCCATCCGGGAGGATCACCCAGGGCACCACCTTGTTGCCCTCAATCTGGTAGACCACCCCTGTCCGGTCGTCCACCGTGTACAGCTTCCCGTTGAAGACGACCAGCTCGGAGAGCTCCATGCCCCTGCCCTTCTCAGCCAGGTGGGACTGCAGGACGCTCTCCTCTTTGTCCCACTCCACCGTCACGCTGTCCCCACTGTCCGACAGCACCAGGTAGCCCTTCTTCAGGTAACTGAACCAGGTGTGCTCCTCGGAGCCCCGGGACTGCGTGTCCAGGTCAGCGATGACTCCGATGCGGTAGCGCACGCCCTCGGGGTTTCTCTGGGGAGGGGACAGCGGGTAGGTGTCATTGTAGCGGTCCCCTGCCTGCAGGCTGAGCCGCCAGTTGCGGGGATGTGGCGGGACGGGCCGTGCCGGGGAGGAGCGGTGCAGGCAGAAGAGCAGCAGCACAAAGCCCAGGCAAGCTGAGGAGAGCACGATGGCCTTCCAGCGCAGTCGGAAGCGGGGGTCAGCACCCTTGGTCATGGACGCGAGGACAGGCAGACTACCCACGCTGATCCGGAGGGGGCTCATAGACCCATGGCAGGGCGGGACGGGCATCAGACTGGGGGGCGAGGAGAACCTGGTGGAAGGAGAGAAGGAAGCAGGTCAGAGCTGGAGCCCGATGCTGCGCTGAGCCACGAGGGAGAGACGAGGGACCCCATCCCCTCTCCTGCAGCAGCAGAATCATAGAATCATACGGGGTTGGAAGGGACCTCTGGAGATCATCTAAGTCCAACCCCCTGCCAGAGCAGGTCTACCTACAGCACGTTGCACAGGAACTTGTCCAGGTGGGTTTTGGATGTCTTCAGAGAAGGAGACTCCACCACCTCTCTGGGCAGCCTGTTCCAGGGCTCTACCACCCTCACAGTAAAGAAGTTCCTCCTCATGTTTAGGTGGAACTTCTTATGGTCAAGTTTGTGCCCATTTCCTCTTGTCCTGTCACTGGGCACCACTGAGAAAAGACCAGCCCTGTCCTCCTGACACCCACCCTTTAAGTATTTGTATGTATTAATTAGATCTCCCCTAAGCCTTCTCTTCTCAAGACTAAAAAGACCAAAGTCCCTCAGCCTCTCCTCGTAGGAGAGATGCTCCAGGCCCTTAATCGTCTTTGTGGCCCTTTGCTGTACCCTCTCCAGCAGTTCCAGAAGGTGCTGGACAGCAGGTGACAGAAGGTGCTGTCACCTCACGCAGGGAAGAGCCAGCAGGCCAAGGGGGTTGCTTTGCTGCTGGAGCCACTCTCAGCCCCTTCTCACCCCCCCAGAACCACAACAAGCCCCGCCATGCACGACCTACTCAGCACCTCTACCTGCCGACCGCAGCACCCCAGGCAGGGAGCCGAGGCACCCCAGCCCGAGGCGAGCCCCGGGGACCCACGCCGGGGTGTCCTGCCAAGCAGTGTCCCCACACAGCCCTGGGGAAGGAGGAGGTTCCCGTCCAGCGGTGAGGACGACCCTCGCTGCCTCGGGAGCGGGTGGCCGGTCTGGCCCAGCTCCCAAAGCCCCCAGGAACCGGCCCCGCCGGCGAGCGTGTCCCCAGGTCCCACCAGGACACGAGGAGACACGTGGCAGCTCCACCCGAGCAGGATGCCAACGCCCAAGCAGGAAACGCAGCGCCTGGGTCCAAGGGGCACACACCTTGGCCTGCCCAGCCTTAAAACCGCAGCAGCCCCCTCCTCTCCCCCCCCAGCCCCTGCCAGGCCTCCCCACCGTCAGGGCATCCCCTCCGGGCAGGACACAGCTGTGGGTGCCTTCTGCCCACCCACAAGACCAGGGTGCCAGCGGTGCCTGTCCCTGCCACCTCCCTCCCTGCAGCACAGGGGACACGGCAGCAGCACGGGGGGGCTGCTGCAGGCGGGCACTCCAGGCTGCGCAGGGCTTGGGGGGGGGGGGTGGGTAAAGCAGCCCCCAGGGACTGGAAGCTGCCCCAGTGCCACCCGCTGCCACACAGCGTGGGGCAATGACACCCCCTCCACCCCCCCGCTTAAGGCAGGGCAGAGGGGTCCCCAGCCGCCGGCCAAGGAATGTCCCCAAAGGAGGGGTCACCGGCCGCGGTGGGGTGGCCCAGGCCTGACGCTGGGCACGGGCCGTGTCCCCCGGGGAGGCCGGGCCGCGGGGCTCTCAATGTGCCTTTCAGCGGCCCCAGGGCGAACAGAGGCCGCATTGAGTGTGGGGGGCCCAGCCCCGGCCGTGGCGGGACACGGGGGAGCCCCCGAGGGGGTGGCTGCTGGCCCCGGGGCCCCGGGGGGGGGGGGGGGGGGGGGGGGGAGGTGATGGGGGGGACGGGACGGGACGACACACACAGACCATCCCTCCGTCCGGCGGGACCCCAGAGCATCGCCCGCGGCACGGCCCCGGGGACCCCGCCCGGTGCATGGACCCCCGCGGCGGCTGGAGGGACCCCCACCCTGTGCACGACCCCCCGAGCCCCTTCCCGGCGAGTTGCGCATCGCCCCGCCCTGAGTGGGGCCTTAAGGACCCCCGGGACCTCCTGCACCGGAGCGCAACCCCGGTGCTCCCGCCCGAACCGGGGGCTCGGGGCCCGCCGTGCTTCCGCCACAGCCCGGCGGGGGCCCCCCCAACGCTGCAGGCCCGGCCCGGCCCGGCCTTGGGGGCCCCATAGCGACCCCCGTCCCCGCGCCCTCCCCGACCCCCGACCCCGCCGTCCCCGCTCACCGCCCGAGCGCAGCCGCCCGCCTCCCCCGCCGCCGCGCGCAGCCGCCGCCGCCGCCGCCTACAGCTCCCGGCAGCCCCCGCGCGCCGCCACGGCAGCCGGCAGCGGCCAAACTACGGCGGGCGGGGCGAGAACTACAACTCCCATCAGCCCCCGCGCGCTGCCGTCCCCCCGCCTGCCGGGCCGCGGGGGTTGCTGGGGGCTGCAGTCCGCCCCGCGGCCTGCTCGGCGCCGCACCGCCGGGAAGGGCCCGGCCAGCCCCGACACCCCGCGCACGGGCGGGTTGGAGCCCGGGCACGGCGGGACACGGTGCGGGGGCGGGGAGGGGGCGAGCCGGCGTTGCGGAGTGGTGTTTCTGGGGGCCCAGCCCCGGGTGGGCACGACCCCGGTGCATCCCGGCCCTCAGCTCGCTGCTCCTTCCCCCAACGGCAGCGCTGGCCCGGACGCACCCCGTGTCCCCCCCGCCATTTGGGGTGCGGGCAGCGGGGACAGCTGTCCCCAGCGCCGCGGGGACGCGTGTGCGTGTCTGGCTGCCAGCGGCCATCCCGTCCCCGGTGGGGTTAAGGCAGGCTCCGGTGCCCCCAGGGCTGGGGAGCAGCCGGAGGGTCTCCCGGCGTGGGGCAGGAACCTGCTCCCCCCCAGCGCAGCAGTGTCCCAGCCCCACGGTGTGACATCTGGTGATGCTTCCCAGCACGTGCTGCCACCCCACCCCCGAATTCCCTGACCCTGGGCCAGCTCTGGCCATGGCCGCGGGCCCGGTGCTGGCAGGCGGCGGGAGCACACATGGTTAACGGCGGCCGCCCGCGCCGCTGGGCTCACATCTGGCAGTGGGAGGGCTGCGCGCCTCGTCCCGCTCCTCCGCTGCTGCCTCCTTTACTTTCTGGAAAGTGCGTTTCCGCCCCCGGGACCCGCGGGAGGAGAGGAGGCCGTGGGAGCGGGAGGCAGCCCATCCGCCGTGGGCAGGCTCTGCCCGGAGCCCGGGGCTGGCGGGGAGCACCGGGGGGGGATGCCCTAAGGGAGGAAAGGCATCGCCAGGAGGGAGCAGCCTTGCCCCGGAGGTAGGTTTGAGGGGTGGGGGGGGGCCCTGCAGGATTGGGGAGCAGCACCCCGGAGCTGCATCTTGTTGTGTACCCGTTTGTGGGTGCTACGGAGTCAGTGCAGACTCAGCCGGGGGGGGCTGGGTGTCCTGGGGCACGTCCAGCAGCGAGGACCCTGGGGGATCCACCACTGCTCCCTCCCCCCCACCCCCATCAATCCCCCCCTGCTGCAGAAGGGTGCCCCAAAAGCCCCCACGAGCACATCAAACCCAGGGCTGGGCCACCCCCGGGGCATGTCTGCTGGGGACACGGTGGCTGCTGGGGTCCCCAGCACAACTTGCTGGTGCTGCCGCAGGAGCTGCGACTTCCCTGTAGGTCCTTGACACCAACTGCCCCGTGAACTCCCACCCTGCTGCCCCCGCCTCCCCGGGTCTGCGCTGCTCTAAAAGCACAAACAGCTCCGACACCCTCCCAGCTGCTGCAGCAAAAGGCAGCGGGGAGGGGGGAGCCGACCCACCAGCATGTCCCTGGACCCCAGAGGCATCCCAGCTCTGGGTGCTGCAGCTTGGGGAGGGCTGTATCCACCACCCTGAGTGGGAAGGGCAAGGTGGGCGTGCAGATCCTGCTGCTCCCACGCCGCCCCGCTGCTCTGAGCCCCTTCATCACCCCCCCGGGATTTGGTTTTGTTTCATCCTGGTCTTTATCACCGCCTGGAATGCATTTCAGGATGTTTTGACTTGCAAGTCTCAAGGCTTTAGCGGCCACTGAATTTAAATCTCCCCATTGCTCCTGGAGAGCATCCAGCCCTGACAGGAAAAACAGCGTCCCTTCGGCAGGACTGTATATCCCCGTGTGTACACGGGCACCTCCCGTCTCCGGCGTGCCCCGGGGTGCAGGGGGAGACGTGCACTCGGGGACACACTCGCCTCCATTCCCAGCCCTGGGACTCCCGGCTGCCTTTCTCGGTGGGAATTTCCTGGTGAAGCCTTTCTTCTCCTCGTGGAGCGGTTCCCTCCAAAGCCGCCTTTTCCCCAGGGCTGAGCTTGCTCTGGATCCCGGGGGAATGCCTGTTTTCTTGGTCCCAGAGCTGAGGGAAAGCCACGGGCTTCCCAAAACCCCAGCGGGCTGCCTGCCGTGCTCACTGGCATGTGGCTGGCGCAGCCGGAGGCCAAGCAGGGGGAAGAGAGCCAGGGCCAAGGCTCCCCGGGGTGGTATCTTCTCACAAGCCCCTGGATGGCCTCCTCCTTGCCTCTATCCGTGGATCTGCTTCTCCCCTGCCCGCGGAGCCGGCAGCAGGCCAGGGAGGACGCGGCGCCAGGCTGCCTGCACGCAGTACCCGCAGCCCTGCCTCTCCCCACGCCCGGCGGTGCCAGCGGGACGAGATAATGGAGCAAGAGGCAGGGAGGGGTATGTGGGCACCCGGGGAGTGCATGAGGGGACAGGCCCTTTGCAGAGGGTGTGAGCAGAGGGAAAGCCCTTCGGAGCCTTTCCCCATTCCCTCCACCCCTCCCCGGCTCCGGCGAACGTGACTCATGAGCCAGGCATCCCTCCTGGCCTTGAACACCCTCTGAACCCACTGCCAGAGCCCGCCTGGTCCTGGATCCCACCAGTCCCAGCGCTTGGGGACAATGGGAACAGCCTGCCCAGAGATCACTGACTGGGGACCCAGAGAGCAGGCGTTCACCAAAACAACAGGATTCTGCCCCAGAATGGCCCGGCCCACCCCCAGGTCACGAGGCGGTGCTGTGTGGGGCTCTTTGCCCCCAGGGACACGAGCTCCAGGACCCCAGCAGAGCAAACAGGGCACAACCCAGCAGCTCGGGGGGAGGCTGTGTACCCCTTTTTTGGGGGGGGGCGGGGGGGGGTAGGCAGGAACAGGGCAAGCAGCCTGCCCCGTCCCTGCAAGGTGTGGGGCCAGGCAGCCCACTCTCACAGCCCCACACCGTGTGCCCCAATGCCATGCCCTGGCCCTGCTGAGCGGCTGGGCAGTGCCACGGGGCTGTTTGGCCATGGCTGTCCTGGCGCCTCGGGGCCGCAGGGCGAGGTGCTGCGTGCCCAGCCCCACGGATCCGGCTGTGATAACGCAGGGAAGGGCAACGGAGCTGCCCAGGTTGGGCCACGGTGCCACCGGCCACTGCAAATATTAACTTTGGCCCCACGCAGGATGTGGGCTCCCAGAAAGGTTTCTCCCCGTGGTGGCCGGCTCCCAGCTGGAGAAGCCAGTCTTGTCTCCTTGCAAGCCCTCAGACGAGGGCTCAGGCACGGGATCGGGGCCAAGGGCTGGCATCTTCTGGGGCACAGGGGTCAAGGGCTGGCACCTCCTGGGGCACAGGAGCTCCTTTCACAGGGTCTGCGCTGCAGGCACCCTTGCATGCTCAGGGGCAGGAACAGGGATGCAGACCCATGCCCCAGGCAGGGTTGGGGGTCCCCACAACAGGCAGAGCTGCACCCTGACATTTGCCCCACGGCATTTGAAGCCTCCTGTGAGTTTTCCAGGTGCTGACACCCCGAGCTGCCCCTCTCAGGTATCCATGGGAGGCAGCTGGAGCTGGGCTTGGACAGGCAGCAGGACACTGCTGCTCCGCTCCCCTCTCAGCTCCCCAGGGTAACTCCCCTCCTTCCACCTGTACCAGGGGTCTGGGGGCTTGTTGGTGAGCCCGGAGCCCTGGCACTGCCCCAAATGTGGGTCTCCCCAGTTATTCACTGCGGTGTCACCGAGGCACACGGCTGAGCTAGAAAAGCAGCTATTTAGGTACAGATGGTCCCTGCAGAGATGCCTGTGCCCACGCTGCCAGCTCTGCTGGAGAAGGGCTGTTGCAAGAGCAGCTTTTTTGGGGCTGGCAGCGCAGCTGTGGGGCTGCCTGGTCCTGTCTGGGGGACAGGCAGGCTGACACAGCAGGGCATCTCTGCCACTCCTGGCTCTGCCAACCCTCACCGTCCCCCTCAGCCATCCCTGGCATCTTGCAGGGCCCTGCCGCAGCATGGAGGGGCTTCGGGCACTGGTTGTCCTGCTGCTGTCCTGCCTGCTGCTGCCCTCACCCGCGGGGACCCAGACCAGCCCCAGCCCCGACCGGCGTTTGGTGACAGACCCCGAGGAGGCACCGTCCCAGCACCACGCAGCCAGGTGAGGGGACCCCAGGACCGGGGTGTTTCACAGCGGGGGCCGGGGCAGCCCTGGCACCGCAGAGGGCCCCGGCCCCCACCCGTAGCTCCCCGTTGCGCTTTGCTTTTTTGCCCTCCCCAGGGCCACGCGGGAGCAGAAGCCCGGCGGTGCCCAGGAGGGGCTGCCCCCCCGGCCCCGCTGCGTCCGCTGCTGTGAGCCACCCGACCAGCACTTCTCCTACCCCCGGTACCAGCCCCTGCCCCAGATCAACATGACCATCCTGAAAGGTAAGGACCGGTGGGACCCCGCGCTGCTGGCTCTCTGTGCTCCCAGTGTCACACAAACTGGGGGCGAGAAGCTGGGGCTGGTGCCTGTGGTCCAGTGCCCTGCACAGGCAGAGGGAGGGTGGGCAGGGGACACGCCGGGCCACCGGCTGCTCCTGCTCTGGTGGCCTCTTTGCAGGCAGCAGCATCAGAGCCCAGGGAGGGGGCATCCCTGCTGTCTCCATCCCTTTCTGTTGAGTCAAGGGGTTTCCAGGGCAGTGGGTTTAGAGATGGCACCCACTTCTGATCGTGCAACCGGCCTCTTGCTTTGCCCAGGAGAAAAGGGGGACCGCGGCGAGCGAGGCATGCAGGGCAAGTACGGCAAGACAGGGGTGGCCGGCAGCAGGGGCCACGCGGGTCCCAAGGGACAGAAGGGCAGCGTGGGCGCCCCAGGGGAGCGCTGCAAGAGCCACTACGCCGCCTTCTCGGTGGGCCGCAAGAAACCCCTGCACAGCAACGACTACTACCAGACCCTCATCTTTGACACGGAGTTCGTCAACCTCTACGACCACTTCAACATGTTCACGGGCAAGTTCTACTGCTATGTCCCCGGGATCTACTACTTCAGCCTCAACGTGCACACCTGGAACCAGAAGGAGACGTACCTGCACATCATGCGTAACGGGGCGGAGGTGGTGATCCTCTACGCCCAGGTGAGCGACCGCAGCATCATGCAGAGCCAGAGCGTCATGCTGGAGCTGCAGGAGCAGGACGAGGTCTGGGTGCGACTCTACAAGGGCGAGCGCGAGAACGCCGTCTTCAGCGACGAGTACGACACCTACATCACCTTCAGCGGCCACCTCATCAAGTACAGCGGGGACCCCTGAGCCCCTGCTCCCCCTCCCCGGGGGCAGGTGTCCGAGGAGCCGCTGCCACCCCCTCGCCCAGGGCATGCCCCCCCGCCATCAAGCTGTTTGCCCTGCCACGTGCCACCACCCCCAGCAGCCACGCGAGTGTGTGAACACCCCCAGCCCCAGCTCCTCAAGGCCGATCGGATGCATCAGGAGGACCCAGAGCCATTCCCCAGCCTCTGCTGCATTTGTGACCCGGGCAGCAGCTGCTTGCCTGGGACGGGCAGGGATCTTGTCCCCACCTGCAACTACTGCAGGGCTGGGTTTGCTGGGGACCAGGCGTTGGTGGCACTGGCTGTGAGCTGGCACCAGCTCAACAGGCTTGACGGCTGGTGCGAGGCAGCGCAGACATGTGCACCCTGTCCCTCCCTTGCCCCGCTCGCACCCTGACGTGCTCTGCAGGCTCCTTCTCCTGGAAAAGGGCAGAGGGTGCCCAGAACCCAGCAGGAAAGGCGATAAAACCACTAAGGGCCCCTCTTTCCTTCTACGGAAGCTGGGTCCCAACGACACGGATGTTGCAGCATGTCACCGGGTACCCGCTGGGCTGACACTTCCCTCAGCGCGGCCACAAGGGAACAGGTTGCATCAGTTCCTCCCCCCCCCACAAGTCCCCGTCACCGTTATCCCCGCCGCAGCCCCTGCTCGGTGCCAACGCTGCCGAGGAGGGGCTGGCTCCCTGCCGGCAGCCCTGGGCGCGGGGCCTTCGGCCTCAGCCGCTTCCTCCTCAGTTAGATTATCTGCTGGCCAGGCTTTGTATTTTTGTAGAAGCAATAGCAGAGCGGGGTCCGGGGGCAGCGTGCTGTCCCCTCCCCCCACTCTCTGTACAGCTTGTCACCGTATTAAACACCCCACGACTTCGAGTCCTACTCACATTTTCAGTGGTTCCTCTTGCTTTATGCGTGCGTGGAGGCTCCAGGCGGCTCAGGACAGGTTCCTGCTCCTGGAGAGCAATGGGTCAGCACCGTGGTGCCCAGCTGGTGGTGGGAAGGGAAGGGCAGACCCTCCCCAGAGAGAATGAGCCAGGCTCTGCAAGGGCTGACTGCTCCCTAAAGGTCAGGGAGCTGGAAGCTGAGATCAATAACAGACCCATCAACGAGCAAGCAGGACAGGCTGGGGGTCATGGCCGGGTTTACTGAGAGTCCAGATCATCTGGCAGGTCCACAAGTGATGAGGTAGGGCTGAGGTCAAGCTGGGAAGCCGTTGGGTCAGGGTCTGGCTGGGTGGGTCCATGGCTGGGCAGGGCTGGAGACCAGCATCCCCCCCAGCACAGCAGAGAAGAGAGAGAGCTCAGGGCTGGGCTTAAATAGAGCCCCTGCCCCACAGGTGGGGGCCCAGCTGAGGCTGGTCAGGGCCGTCTAGGGCTGGTGGTACCTCCATGGCCCTGGCACTGCTGTCCCTGTGGGGCTGTCCCCAGGGACACTGCAGGAGATGTGGAGGCAGCTGCCCTGCTCATGGCCAGCCCAGGGCCCTGACCCAAACCCCGCAGTGGGGGCAAAGCCCCGTGGTGGCACCCAGCCCCTCGGGCAGCAGGCAGGGCTGGGGCTGCTGGTGCTGCTGGCATGTGGCACGAGGGGACGGCTGCCTGCTGCGGGGTGGCCACCAGCCACCAGTCTGCACAGCAGGGCCCATCCTGGGACACATGTCCTGTCCTGGAACACATGTCACATCTTGGGACGTGTCCCATCTCAGGACACACAGTCCATCCCAGGACATGTAGACCCATCCCAGGACATGTAGACCCATCCCAGGACACACAGCCCATCTCAGGACATGTCCTATCCTGGGATATACGTCCCTGTACTGGGACACATGGTCCCGTCCCAGGACTCACGGTGCATCCAGGGACTAGTGGCCCCCGTCCCAGGACACAGAGCCCATCTGAGGACATGTCCCATCCATGGGACACACATCCCCATCCCGGGACACATATCCCATCCCAGGACACACAGCCCATCTCAGGACATTCCCATCCATGGGACATGCGTCCCTATCCTGGGACACACATCCCGCCCCAGGACACACAGCCCATCTCAGGACACGTCCCATCCTGGATAATGTGGCTCTGTCCCAGGATACAGAGCCCATCTCAGGACATGTCCCATCCATGGGACACACGTCCCCGTCCCAGGACACACGTCCCCATCCCGGGACACCCGTCCCGTGCCAGGACACCCGTCCCATCTCAGGACATGTCCCATCCATGGGACACCCATCCCTCCCCAGGACACCCGTCCCATCTCAGGACATGTCCCATCCATGGGACACCCATCCCTCCCCAGGACACCCGTCCCATCTCAGGACATGTCCCATCCATGGGACACCCATCCCTCCCCAGGACACCCGTCCCATCTCAGGACATGTCCCATCCATGGGACACCCATCCCTCCCCAGGACACCCGTCCCATCCCGCTCCGCAGGGCTCCAGGCGGCGCCGGGCGGGAGGGGGCGGTGCGTGTTGGGGGCCGGGGGCGGTGCGGGGCGGTGCGGGGGCCGGGTCCGGTGCGGGCGGAGCTCCGCGGGCCGCGCCCCCGGTAGAGCCGGGCCAGGCCGCGGCCGGCGCCGCCGTCAGTGCGGGCAGCGGCGGCGGCAGCGCCATGGCGGAGACGCGGGAGGGAGCCGGGAGGTGCGGGAAGCGGGCCGAGGCCGGGGCGGAGGAGCCGGGGGAGGAGGAGGAGGAGGAGGAGGAGGAGGAGCGGGCTGGCCGCCGGCGGCGGCGGAGGTGGGCCGGGATCGGGGCCGGGACGGGGCCGGCGGGGCCGGGATGGGCTCGGAGGGGCCGGGCGAGCACTGGCCGCGGTGCTGGCCCGGCCCGGCGGAGGGTACCCCCGGGGCTGCCCAGCCCTCACCCTCCACCCCCCCCTCCCCCGGTTCTCCCGGGCAGTTTCCAACCGGCGGCGGAGCCCCGGGGAACCACCGTCCTGCACGACACCATCAGCTCCCGCCCGCAGCCCCTGCCAGGTGAGGCACGGCGGGGGAGGGTGCCCACCGTGCCCCCCGGTCCCCACCGAGATGGGGATGGGGAGGGTGCTCCTCGCTGACCCCATCTCCCCACCCGTCCCCCCCAGCGAGGCACTTCGACCCCAAGACGACGGAGCCCATCAGCTTCTTCTTGTCCGGCCTGGAGGAGCTGCTGGCCTGGCAGCCCGACGCCAACGATGATTTCAACGTCGCCGCCGTCCCCCTGGCCAAGCGCCAGCCCCCGCTCCACAGCAGGAGGCCCCGGACGCTGGTGTGCCACGACATGCGCGGCGGGTACCTGGAGGACAGGTAGGTGCCGGGCGGAGAGGGGATGTGGCAGCGGGGGTCGGCGCCTCAACCCCCAAACCTCTTCTAGCTCTGCTTCATCTCTTCCCTGCTGCTTGGCCGCGGACGGACCTGATGGAGGGTTTGGTTCTTGGCCCCGGAGCACAGTGACCTCGGTCGGGCCAGCCCTAGCAGGGGTCTGAACTGGGACCAGTTCTGTTTAGCGTCTTCGTCAATGACACAGACAGTGGGATTGAGGGCGCCCTCAGCAAGTTTGTGGGTGACACCAAGATGAGTGATGCAGTTGACACACCAGAGGGACGGGATGCCATCCAGAGGGACCTGGACAGGCTTGAGAAGTGAGAACCCTCCTGGGGTTCAACAAGGCCAAGTGCAGGGTCCTGCGCCTGGGTTGGGGCAGCCCCCAGTGTCAGCACAGATCGGGGATGGAGGGCTGGAGAGCAACCCTACTGAGAAGGACTAGGGGGGTGCTGGGGGGTGAAAAGCTGGCCGTGGGCTGGCCATGTGTGCTGGCAGTCCAGAAAGCGCCCCTCACCCTGGGCTGCATCCCCAGCAGCGTGGCCTGCAGGGCAAGGGGGGGATTCTGCCCCTCTGCTCTGGGGAGACCCCCCCTGCAGCGCTGCCTCCAGCTCTGGGGCCACCAACATCAGAAAGACATGGGCCCATTGTGACAGGACAAGGCGTAATGGCTTAAAACTAAAAGAGGAGAGCTTCAGACTAGATTTCAGGAAGAAATGTTTTACGCTGAGAGCGGTGAGACACTGGCCCAGGTTGCCCAGAGGTGGTGGATGCCTCATCCCTGGAAACATTCCAGGTCAGGTTGGACGGGGCTCTGAGCAACCTGATGGAGTCAAGAATGTCCCTGCCCATGGCAGGGCGGGGGGGGTGTGTGTTTGAACTGGATGACCTTTAAATATCCCTTCCAACCCAACCCCTTCCGTGATGCCGTGTTTCTGTGATTCCGGGGCTCAGTGCCACCGCCTCTGCCCAGTTCCCGGGGCGTGAGTCAGGCCCCTGCCCAGCCCCGCAGCTGCCCGCCGGCGTCCTTCCTGCATTGCCCAAGCCCCTGCCCTCTCTGCCGCCGCAGGTTCATCCAGGGCTCGGCCACACGCGACCCCTACGTCTTCTACCACTGGCGGTACATCGACATCTTCGTCTACTTCAGCCACCACACCGTCACCATCCCGCCCGTGTGCTGGACCAACGCGGCGCACCGCAACGGCGTCCCCGTGCTGGGTGAGGGCAGGGCCTGTGTGGCTACAGGACGAGTCCTTGGGTAGCCCCCCCTCCCCCCCACACACAAACCCGCGGCGGGTTTTTACCGGGGTTGCGTGTCCGACGCTGCTCTCGCCGTGTCCCCAGGCACGTTCATCACGGAGTGGACGGATGGGGAGAAGGTGTGCGAGGCGTTCCTGGCCGGCGGGCCAGAGGCGTACCGCGCCGTGGCCGAGCAGCTGGCCCGCATCGCCCGGCACTACGGCTTCGACGGCTGGCTGGTCAACATCGAGAACACGCTGAGTGTGAGCCGCCGGCGCGGCCCTCCCTGTCTCCTCCCCTGCCCTCACCCTGCTGTGGGGCTGGGACCCTCGCCCGCCCCCTGTAACCTCTCCTTTCTCTCTCTCCCGGCAGCCGGCGGCGGTGGGCAACCTGCCCCCCTTCCTGCGGCACCTGACGGCGCGGGTGCACGGCGCGGTGCCGGGGGGGCTGGTCATCTGGTACGACAGCGTCCTGCAGAACGGCGCGCTGAGGTGGCAGAACGAGCTGACCGAGGAGAATAGGTGAGGCCCGGGCACAACCGGTGCTGGGTGGAAGTTGGGGGCACGAGCCCACCCCCAAACTCAGCGCCTGGGGTGGTCAGGGCACGGCTTCGCACAGCCCTCGGTGGGGTGGGCTGAGGGGGACAAGCCGCAGCGTCCCCCCGGCCACCCTGCCCCTCGTCCCCAGGGTGTTCTTCGATGCCTGCGATGGGCTGTTCACCAACTACAACTGGAAGGAGGAACACCTGGAGAGGACACGAGCGCTGGCCGGGCCGCGCCACATGGATGTCTATGTTGGCATTGATGTCTTTGCCCGTGGGGACGTGATCAGTGGTGGCTTCGACACTGACAAGGTGGGTGTCAAGCCACCGGCGTGGGGCTCTGAGCTCCCTCTGATGCCTGTGTCATGCTGTGCCAGGCTGCTAGCCTTGGGGGGGGACACAGCGGTGAGGAGCGGGGGCACCCAGAGGTGCTGGGCTGGCACCGTGCAGGGAGAGGGAGCTGGGGGATCCCGGTGCTGCTGTCCCTGGAGAGGGAGATGTCACAGCGTGTCCCCATGGTGTTGCCCTGGCCCCACCGCGGAGCCAGTGGGACCTGGGGGAGTGGGGACAGGGCAGGTGACAAGGTGACCCGCCTGGCCCGACCCGTGCTGCCCACCGCTCGTCCCTGCAGTCCCTGCGCCTGATCCGCCAGCACGGCCTCTCCGCGGCCATCTTCGCTCCCGGCTGGGTCTACGAGCACCTGGGGGAGGAAAACTTCCTGCGCAACGAGAACAAGTGAGGGCAGCTTTGGGGGAGGGTGGGGAGCCACGTCCAAGGGGGTCTGCGGGGCGGTGGGGCAGGGCTGCTGGGAGACCCTGCTGCCCACTGGAACCGGGTTCTGCCCCAGCTGGGGTGGTGCCCGGTGCCGTGCCAGGGCAGCGGCTGTAGCAGGGGGTCTCTGCTCCGACCCCTGCTTTCTCCTCCAGGTTCTGGGGCTTGCTGGCCGAGTACCTGCCCACACACAGCATCTGCACCCTGCCCCTCGCCACCTCCTTCAGCCTGGGCATGGGCACCAGCAGGTTCCTGGATGGGAAGGTGGGTATGGAGGGGACAGCTCGGCTCTGGCCAGGCAGGGGTGGGCTGGGCAGGGGGGGGTCCCTGCTCCTGCCTCCCCCCGCTCTGGCCCAGCTCACCCTTTCGTGCAGGAGGAAGAGGACGGGCCCTGGTATGACCTGAGCGCGCAGGAGATCCAGCCCCTCTACCCCGAGCTCGAGGGCAGGCTGAGCACCAGCTGCTGCCTGCAGGATGCCTGGTGTGGGGGCAGCTCCCTCAGGGTGCAGGGGACCATCCCCCCCGGCGAGGAGCACGTGGCTGTCCGGTGAGTCGGGGGAGAAGCCCTCTTGCCAACCCCTCAGCGCTGGGCTGGCACCGAGTTGGCCAATGGCCCCCAGGGTGCAGAGAGACCTGTGCAGCCCCGGGGCCTCGTGGTGAGCGTGCCCGGGGGTCTGCCCGCCCTGCCCAGCAGATCTAACCTGATGCATCTTCTCTTTCTCTCCTCTCTCTCTCTCTTTCTGTCTCTCTCTGGGTGGATTTGGGGTCATCAGCCTTTTCTCTTTGCAGATGCCAGCGCCCCCCAAGCTCTTCTTGACCTTGCTCTACAAGCTGGAGGGGCCGCACCCCGAGGAGCTCACGGTTGGGCTGGAGCTCACCACCTGGGACTCGGGTACCTGCTACGAGGGCAACATCACCTCCCTGCCTGGTGAGGACCCTGCCCCCCGCCGTGTGCTCTGCAGCGAGCACCCACTGCGAGGTGCAGGACCCCCCCCCCCGCTGACCCTCCTGCCTCCAACAGAGCCCAACGGCCGGCATCACCCCCGGTTCCTCCCCGCACCACCACCCGGCCTCGCCAAGCTCCTCGCCGCCTGTCACCGTGGCTCCCATGGCTGGACCAGCCGGTGAGTGCCCTGCCAGCACCCTGTGGGAGCACCCCAGGGGCCCCCCCCCGGCATCGTACCCGCTCTCCCCTTTGGTTCTCAGGTGCTACGAGCTGGACCTGCAGGACTGCAGCCTGCGAGACCTCTCCCTGCTCGTGTCCCGCCACCAGCCCAGCCCGCAGGAGACACCCTTCACCTGCCTCCTCGGGGAGGTCCGGGTGAGTGCCACCCACCCCACTGCAGCCCTACGCCGGGAGGGTGGGTGGGCATCTGCGGTTCTCCTCCATGACGGTGCCGTGGTTCCCTCCCCAGGTGCTGGAGGTGGCCAACGTGGCGGCCTCCCCGCCGCCGGTGCAGAGCCTGTCGGCCTCGCAGCTCTGGTGGCAGGAGGGTCCCGAGGAGGACCAGCTCTCGCTCAGCCTCACCCTGCGCTGGTCCTTCCCCCCCGGCCGCGCCGACTGTTTCCGCGTCCTCAGCCTGGGTGCCCGCTGCCGCCGGCGCCAGTCGTCGCTGCAGCTGCTGGGGCTGGCACACGCCTGCCTGTACCGGGCGGTGGGCTTGGCGGTGCCGCGGCCGGCGGCCGGGCAGTCCTGCCGGCTGGAGCTGCTGGTGGAACCGGTGCTGCGGGACCAGCTGCCCGTGGACCCCCAGCACTGGGGGCGGTTGGTGCTGGTCTATTCCGACCTGGTCCGCGGTGCCAGCACAGACGGGTATTAAAGCGTGGTGCAGCCCTGCCTCCGCATCTCCTCTTCTGTGCCGGTGGGGTTGGGGGGCACAGCAGAGCTGCTGTTGGGGGGGTTTGAGAGGGTGGAGGCTGCATTTCCTCATCCTGGTTCCCTGTATCCCTCTTCTCTCACCCTGGTTCACCGCATCCCTCTTCTCTCACCCTGGTTCCCTGCATCCCTCTTCTCTCACCCCTTGCCGTGGGGATCCACTGGGTTCTGGGTCCTGCGAGGGGCTGCCCCCTCCTCCCCCCCAGGTCCTGCAGCCCTCGCTGCCTGCAAACTGCGTGTATGCAGGCTGGGGGGGGGCCTGCCTGCCCTGAGACACCCCCCCCCAAATCCCTGTGCCCACCTTGGGAACCAGCACTGGCTCCGCTGCGGCGCTCAGCCCCAAGGAGCATCCCAGCACCGGCCCCCGCTGCACCCAACTCCCCCCCTCCCCGGCACCCACCGCCGGCCCCTCTGCCCTCTCCCCGGGGCCGGCAGCGCCCGGGCTGCCTCCCCATCCCTACCTTCTGCGGAGAAGGAGAGAGAAATTTATAGCAGCAATTATTTTCTCACAGTCTGGTGAGCAAGCAATTAGCAGGCAGGGAGCAGGCGAGCGCGGGGCGCAGCGGGGTCACCCAGCCCCAGCGCCGGCCCCGCGCCCCCCAACAATGCTGGCTCCCCGTCAGGAAAATTAATATGTCAGCAGTTAAGCTGCTGCTCCTCCGGTGGGGAGACTCGCTCCAAAATGAATTATCTGACCGTTTGGAAAATGAAGGGCTCGGCAGAGCCGAGGGGAGGGTCCTCCCCGCTCCCGTGCTGTGGCGAGGCTGGGGGGACCCCAGCGGGACCCCCCTCGCCCGCAGCCCCCTGCCCAGCATCACGCCGGGACGGCCAGACCCGCTGTGCCCAGCGCCCCCCCAGTCAAAACCTGAGTCGCCCTGGTTGAAGAAAGAAATCTTTATTAATAATTTCAATAATAATAATAATAATAATCCTTGTAATAATAATAATAATAATAATACTGTTTATTAGAATGGTCACACCTTTGAAGCATACAGGATGGGCCGGTGCCAGCCTGCGCGCCGGCGGCCGGCGCAGGGTTTGCTGTAAGGAAGAAGCCAGTACAGCGATGGAAGGAGCTTTGTACAGGGGTGGGGGGCGCGGGGCCGAGGTTGGGGAGGGGGGGGGGGGCCGGGGCTATGTACACCGGGAATAGAAAAGGGGGAGCTCGTTGCTGGAGCGTCGGGGGCGTCTGCAGACTATAAAGTGAGGTTTGAGGAGTGGCGGAGCCACACGGGGCGGTGGGGAGGGGGGGTGGGGGGCTGAGCGTGAGGCTGCCCCACGGGAGGGGGCTGCACCCCAAGGTGGGCTCCGCGGTGCCCCGTGCTGCCAGGCACTGGACCCGGTGCGGCGGCTGCTGCAGACCGACCCCCGGGGCTCGGGCCGGTGCCTGCGGGCGATGCCGGCCCCCCCGTCCTGGGCCGAGACCCCCACGCCGAGGGGCGGCGGGGTTCCGCTGTCTCGGGCAGGGAGGGGTGGCCGTGAGCGGGACAGTCCCCATCCCGGCTGCAGCGCAGGGGGGGCCGCAGGCGGCGTCGGTCAGGGCTGCTCCCTGCGGGGTGGGAGCCCCCGGGTGCGTCAGGGGCTGGAGGGAAGGGGAAGGAGGGGAAAGGGATGGCAAGCGAGTTGCAAGCTCCTCTTTAACAAAAATTCCCTTTAAAAGGCAGAGGCTCGTCCCCCTGCAACGCCCAGCGCCTCGGCAAAGCGGCTCCACGCGGGAGCCGAGGCCTCGCACACTCGACACGCTGATGACCGGCAAGCGCCGGAGCTCATGGGGGGGGGGGGGGAACACGAAGCCGGGTTCCCAGCCCAGCGCCCGGTCCCCCCGCCCCGGTGCCGGGGAAAGGGGCAGCGTGCCGCAGCTGAAAGGAAGACGTTGGTGCCCAGACCCTGCGCCTGGGCGGGCTGAGGCCCCTCCGGACGCCCCCCCGCTCGGCTCTCCCTCCCTGCCGTGGGGCCGGGGGCAGAGAGGGGCCCCTCCGGTGCCTCCGGCCGGTCCGTGCTCGCCGCGGCGCTCCTCCGGGACTCGCTCGCTCGGTGCGTGTGTGTGTGGACAGTTATGGGACTTTCACTCGGCTGCTGCCGCTTTGTTGTTGGGTTTTTGTTTGTTTGTTTGTTTGTTTTTTTTTAATATTATTATTATTTTGTCGCTTTGCTTTTAATTTTTTTTATTTTGGATTTTTTTTTTTTTTGCTTTGCGTGTGTGTGTGTATATGTGTGTGTGTCTGTGTGTGTGTGTCTGTGGATTTTTTTTTTTTGCCCTTCCTGGTCCCAGAAGGAAACGGCCGCGGTTTCACTACAACAGAAACAGAGAGGCAGGTCTTTCGGCTGCAGCCTGGCCGGGAGGGATGCCGGTGGGAGCCCGGCCCCCCGAGCCCCCCACTCTGCCCCCCATGCCCTGCAGCCAGCCCCCGCCCCGCCCCACAGAGCAGCACAGTCACCCTGGAAAAGCGGGGGGCTCCCCCGGGAGGGTCGTCCCCATTGTCCCCGGGGTCCTGCCCCAGCACAGCTCTGTCCCCAAGGAGTCTTGCAGCAGCCCCCGCCGGCTCCTGTCTCTCTTACGGGGGGGCAGGGGGGTTGCTCCGGGGGTGTCATCGGCGCCGAGCATCCCCTCCTGCCTCATGGGGGGGCGAGCGCTCGGCACCCTCCAGCAGGGGCAATGCCCGCCGGGGGCGGAGGGGGGGGTCCCCCACCCCAGTTCTGGGGTGCTGCGGGGGCCGAGGTGCGGCCCCACTCCCCGCGGTCCCCGGGGATGGCGGGGGCAGGCGCCGGGCAGCACCGAGGCGCAGGTGCAGGAGATGCGGGCGGGCGGCGGGACGGAGCCGTAACCCTACGGGGGCTGCCGAGGCCCCGGGGGGCCCAGCCCCAGTCCCAGCCCCCCCGGGCACCCACGGTTCCTCCAGAGGCTCTGTCTGCCTGGTGTGTTGGGTGCTAGTGAGCAGTCAGTGCTAGTGGTGGGGGGGCTGTGTCTGTCTTGCTAGTAGGGAGTGAAGCGGCTGTACCCTCCTCGGTATAGACTAGCCTGCAACATCAAAGATGAAAAAAAAAGCCAATCAGTATTCGAGAGAGAGGCAAAGCCCAGTTCTTCCCTTTTTTTTTTTTTAATCTTTTATTTTTTTTTCTTCTTTTTTTCTTTCTTTTTTTTTTTTTTTTTTTTCCTCTTTAAAATGACACCAAATTGCTTGTCCTTGGGACGTGAGGGGCGGGCAGGGCTGGGGGTGCCCAGCGCTGCCCGGACTCTGGGCCGGCTGCGGGCGCTGCCTTGGGGTGGTGCGTGGTCTGGGGGCTGCCCCGAGCCCCGGTGCCCCCCAGCGTGGCACCAGCGTGGCCAGGCCCCCCCGTGCCTGACGGCAGCAAAGCCCACTCCCGACCCCTCTGTGGCACTGGGCTGGTACCCACCCTGCCCATCCCCGCGGGATGGAGGGGCTGCTGGGGGTGCCAAGGGGTGCTTGGCAGCCCGACCCCAGCCCCAGCCCAGGGTGAGTGGGTTAAAAAAAAGGAAGAAAAAGACGGTTTGGCTTTGAGATCCTGCCCCTGAGTGGGATTTTTCATCTTTGATGCTGGCTGTCAGGGTAGCTAAAAGCCGTGGGTGCGTGGGTGGGCTGTGGGTACCGGCGGGCACAGGCGTGCTCCCTGTGTGTGGCTGCACACTGGGGAGAAGAAAGGGGGTCCCGGTCCCCGGGCAGGGCCCTGGGGGCAGCTGGACCCCCGGGAAGCAGCGTGTGTGGGGTATAATGGGGCACCTGGGGTGTATGCAGGGGGTGTGGGGGGGGTTCATCTCTTGCCTGCTTGGGACAGAGCCAGGCAGGGGCTGCGCTGCTCCTGCCACCGCCGCCAGCTCCTGGCTCCCCCTCCCCATAACCCCAGTGTGTGGGGCTGCCCCCCGCCTGCCCTTGCACCCCACAGGTCCCCCCCCCACCCCGGGCTCCCCTCCCCAGGCTGCAGCTCGCGCCGGGATGCAAAGAAAGGCGGCGGGGGCTGCTCTTACCATGGTGCCGATGCTGTACGTGGCGGCGGGGCCGATGGTGTGGTGGTAGGGGTCTGCCGCGGCATACACTCTGCCGTAACTAGAAGCAAACACAGGGGTGGGAGTTAGTGACCGGGGACGGGGTCCCGTCTCCCCTCGGAACCCCCCCCCACATCCCCC
>QJSC01017172.1:245692-259851 GCA_003697955.1 Calidris pygmaea
AGCCCCCATCCTCTCCTGCTCCAGGACCCTGCCTGCCCGGGGCACTGTGGCAGTGTGAGGATGGACCCCCCCACTCCTTGCTGTGGGGATTAACCAGGGGGGCCAGCACATTGCCCTCTCCCCAGGGATGAAAACCAGAGCAGCCCTGGCTTTGGAGCCCGACGTGGGGCAAAGCAAAGCCGGGTGGGCAGCATTGCTCCGGGGGGGGGGGCTGCACAGCATCAGTGCCCACCGAGAGCAAACCCAGCCTGGCAGTGAGGGTGGTGGAAGTGAAGGGGAGGGGGGGGGCTGGGAAGGGAAGGGCAGCCCCCTTCCTCCCCCCGGGGAGGGGAAGAGTGTTGACGGCCCCTTGGCAAACACCAGGCAAGGATCAATTAACTGCTAAATATTTAATTAGGCCCTTTGCTCTAATGCAGCCGGCCTGGCCGCCCTGGTCAAACGGGGTGAGCTGCACCTGCAGCACCGGCTGCTCGTTGCTGGCCGGGGGGGGTGGTATGGGGCCTGGGGGGGGCAGCGTGGGGCAGCCGGCACCTCTCCTGCACACCCCACCACCATCCACCTTCACAGCCCTCGTGCTCTCCCCCTTGCACACGCGTGTGCTGCACCCACCACACACACAGACGCCCACCGCAGCGCACGGCCCCCCCCCCCCAGCCACCGAGAGGCTGCGACCACCTTGTGCCAGCGCATGGGGCAGCCCCCCCCCTCCTCCTCACCCCCCCCCGCCCCGGATGCTTTACAACCCGCCACGGCAGCCTCTCGCCCATGAAATACATCTGTGGCTCAGCCCGTGGAGACAAGCTCCTTAATTACGTGTGTGGCCGATTTATGGTGCGGAGGGACGGTGGGAGGCTGGGGAGAGGGGGGGCTGCACTGCCAGCCGCCATCCCCCAGCTGGCAGGGCTGTCCCGCCTGTGAGGGAGGGGCAGGGGAGCCCGTGCTGGGGGCACAGAGGGGACCACACGTGAACCCAGCGTGAATAATCCCGCTACGGATCTGCAAGTCACTGCCAGGCTCGCCAGCGCCTTCCCGCGCTGACTCAGCTGCTCGGGGACACGCCGGATCCACCTGCCAGCACGGCCCGGGGCTGACGATGCTGCAGGACGGTGGGGACCCACCCCCGGTACTGGCCCCCCCGCCAACCCACCTCGACTGGAGGGTTTCCATCCTGCACTCAGCCAGGCCGTGCTGCCCGAGCCTGCCCCAGAGAGCAGGCAGACACCGAACTGTCACAGTGGTCACACTGCCAGCATCCCTGATACCCGGCATCTGACCCTCCCTGCCTGCATCCCTGATACCCAGCGCCCGGCCCTCCTTGCCTTCATCCCTGATGCTAGTGTCCAGTCCTCCCTGCATCCCTGATACCCAGAACCTGGTCCTTCCTGCCTGCATCCATGATACCTAGCATCTGACCCTCCTTGCCTGCATCCCTGGTACCCAGTGCCCAATTCTCCCTGCCTGCATCCCTGATACCCAGTGCCCAACCCTCCTTGCCTTCATCCCTGATGCTAGTGCCCGGTCCTCCCTGCATCCCTGATACCCAGAACCTGGTCCTTCCTGCCTGCATCCCTGATGCCCGGCATCTGACCCTCCTTGCCTGCATCCCTGGTACCCAGTGCCCAATCCTCCCTGCCCCCATCCCCGACCCTCCCTGCCTGTGTGCACAGAGCCAGCAGCAGGAGCCACCTTCAGCACTCCCGCACGCTCCACGCTGGACACTCGTCCTTGCTGTCCCCATGGCCAGGATCAGCCACTGTCACAGTGCTGATGGGCACCACCGCCCAGGCAGGAAGAGCCAAGCGGGCAGGCGGACACAGACGGGTACCGGGGCAGGGACCATCCCCACCTGCCCAGGTCTTGGGCCCCACTGGCTCCTCGCCAGCCCGTCCCGACAGCCACGTTCATTTCTGTTATTAATTAGGGCTGTCGCAGTGCTTGTCAGCCCAAGTATTATTTCATTCAGGGACCATTAGGTTCCCCTGTTTCACCGCTCGCCATCGCCGGTGCTGCAGAGGCGCAGATCTCCGGCTCCCAGCACCTCCCTCCCGTCAGCGCTGCCCTCCAGCCTGGCTCGGTGTCGGGGGGCTGCCGGGGGGTGAGGGCCCCACGGGGATGGGGACGGGGATGGGTTTGGCTGCGTGATGCTCCTTGATGTCACAGGGAAGTGGCTGCTGCTCAGCTCTGTGCCCTGCGCTGCCTGCATCCTCCGCTGCCAGCCGCTGGGGCTGCCTGCCCCAGACCCGGGCAGCCCCGGGGACCCCCTGCTCCCCCCGGGGGGAGATTCTGGTCCTCAGCCCCACAGCAGCCCCTCAGCCTGCACCAGGAGCAGCCCCTTCCCTGGGTTCCCTCCCTCCACCAAGCGCCCAGGGGGTCTTGGGGACCCACCTGCACCCCATGGGAGGCAGCCAGATGGCACCGACCCACAGGTGGGTGCTCCCAGCTTGGGGTGCCCGGCTGTGCGGGGAGCCCGTGGCGTGGTGCCAGCCCGTGGGTGCCAGGGACGGGGGATTCTGACAGGCGTCCCTTCCTCATGCACCGCACGTCCCTCCCGGGGGCGTGGGGGATGCTCCCGCGCTTTGCGGGGCAGCTTTCCACATTTGCATTAAGAGAAATTCTGATTATTAATGGCCCATGGCCCTCGTTTAGTAAATGAGACGGGAGATTAGTGCAGTGCCCAAGACCGAGGATGGAGCAAAGCTGGCAGTACTTAACAGGGCACGGGGGACACGAGCAGCACCCCACCACCCGAAGCATGGTGGCCCCGGGGACAGCAGCACAGGGGCTGGGACAAGGAGTCCAGGCCCCCGCTGTCAAGGGGAGCAGGGGCTCTGGGCAGCGTGGCACACGCTGCCATGTCCTGCAGGCTGGCGGGCGTCCCGCTGCCTCCCATCACCTTGGCAGAACCCCATACAGAGGAGCTCAGGGCCAGGGGAGCCCCCACAGCCAGGGGAGCCCCCCAAGAGCAGCTCCATCCAGCTGGCTGTGGGACTCTGCTCCCCGAGCCCAGCCCTGGAGGGGCAGGGTCAGCGGGACCCCGAGGTCCCCTACGTGGTGTCCCCTCTACGGCGTCCCCTGCCCTGCCTGCATCTCAGCCCCGCGCCACCAGCCCTGCGCAGCGGCTGCCGCAGCAAGGCAGGGGGTGGATATTATCTTTAGCTGATTAAATGTCCCTCATTAACGAGTTTCTTTAATTAATGAAGTTTTTTTTTTTTTGTTTTGTTTGCTCCACTTGCTTTCTCCCCACCGCACTCTGCCTCCTCAGCACAATCCAGGCCATTTCCTTTCAAGTCATTTAGCGCGTGGGGCCGGTTCCTGCCGACGCCGCACTTTGGTGATTGTGCCTGTCAGCTCTGGGGCTGACGACGCCATTTTTAACATTTGCTCCTTTTTTTTTAAGAAAATAACCCACCAGGAGCCCCCCGGATGCCGAGGACGCGTCTGAGCAATTAAGCCGAGCGCCTGCGCCAACGAGAGGGCACCCTGCGACGTCGCACCACGCCGCGTCCTGCCAGCGCGGTGCCAAGGTGCAGCGTGCGAGCTCACGAGCAGCCGTCACCCGCTGCCACCCACCTCCAGCCACGGATGGGCAGCACGGTGGCCCCGTGGTGGCCCTGCAAAGGTGGCCAGCGAGCTGTCCCCACGTTCAGCCCACAGCCTCTCCTCGCGCTCAGGGTCATGATTTACAGCCATGCTGCCCGTCCTGGGGCTGCTCCCCTCGCCCGCAGCCACAAACTGTGCCCAGGGCTTCCTCCAAAAAGCCTCCCGACCACCCTGCCACCTTGTCCCCTTCCTGCTCTTGTCCTCAGTCCAAGGAAACCCCCACCCGGCCAGCTCTGATGGTGGATGTCCCCTTCCCGTGTGCTGCGCTCAGGCCAGTGCTGCTGGTGCAGGGGTGGCACGGCACTGACTGGTCCCAGCATGGCACTGACCGGTCCCAGCATGGCACTGACTGGTCCCAGCACACGTGCAGCCTGGCTGGGCAGCAGCATGCCGAGCCCCCAAGCAGCTGGGGAAGGGGCACAGTCCCATCACCGCACACCTCCCCACCGCCAGCGAGAAGGGAGCCCCAAAAGCAGCGTGCACCAAGGAGCCAGCAGCCGCGGGTGCCTGGGAGGGGCAGGGGCAGCCAGCCCAGCTCCGGACCCCGATGCCCGCGGCTGTCCCACTCCCTCCATGGGGAACCCACCGAGGGGTGCAGCGAGGGGCTGGGGTCCCCACCACAGCATCCACGGAGGCCACCAAGGTGTTCCTCCGAGCTGCAATGCCTCAGTGGGCAGCACATCCTGCAGGCAGGGAGCACGTTCCCCTGACGCAGAGTGGCCCCTGAGCCCTCGCTGGCTGTCAGGGCATCCCTTTGCCACACAGCGAGACAGCCCCGAGGTCAGATTGAGAGCGGAGAAGGGTCTTGAGCGACCCTCCCCAAGGATGCCAACTGCTCGGTGCCGCAACAGGTCTGTGCCACCCCGTCTGCGGTGGGACGCGCCGGGCAGGACACGCAGGACACGCAGCGGGGCAGGGAAGCCGATGGCAGCATCCACCCTCGTGCCCGCTGCCTCGGAGCAGGGTGGTGCAGGGCTCGGAAAACACCCCGGGGGCAGCCGGAGGGTCCTCGCCTGGTCCCGTGTGCCCCCCGGGCACCCAGCGGCCGTGCCGTCACCGCCGCGAGGCCATGCCCGGCGCGGCTCATCTGCGTGACAGCCACAAACGTGTGTCCCCCCCTTCCCACCCCCAGCTTCGATCCAGCCGCTGGCTCATGCTAATGACTGTCAACATGAAACAGAGGCCGTGAAGGGGAAGAAAATTACTCCCTGAAAAGGAATTGACTGATCCCCGTCATTTCTCAAGGAATCACTGACCTGTGAATATTTCATTACCCAAAATGCCGCGCCATCCATACAAAGCAGCGCGCCCGGCCCCGGGGCAGGCACCAGCCACAGAGCCCCGGGGCTGCGGCGGGGGAACGGGGTTGGGGACCTCACCACCGGGACGTCCCCAGCCTCAGGAGGGACAAGCCATCTCTCGGGAGCCGGTGGGAGATGGCAGCGGGTGGCTTCTTCTCTCCACCCCAGAGCGGGGGCCATCGGGGCACCGCAGAGGGCTGGAGGGGAGGGGGGGCACAATGGGGGAATCGCCCCCCCTGGGATGGAGCCGTGAAGGGAGGTGAGGAGCTGCGGAGGCCGGAGGTAGCAGCCACCGCGCTTAATGTCTTCATTAGTGGGAGACGAGGGGGGGGGAGGGGGTGAGTGTTGCTAATGGCATCTGCCGGGGATGCGGGAGCGGGGAGCTCTGCCTCGAGCAGTGGGGCTGGAGAGAGCAGGACCCCAGGGGCGCGAGAGGAGGAGGAAGAGGAGGAGGAGGAGGAGGAAGAGGAGGAGGAGTGGGGGGAAGGCAGGGCATCCTGCTGGTGTGGGAAAAAGACCATTTTTCTGGGCTGCCACGCACTGTCCCAGCACCTTCTGCCCCCCAGGACCCTGCAAGAGAGGAGCTGGCCCTTGGCCGGCTTCTGGCCCGTGACTCCCCCGATGGCAGCGTCCACCCGCCTGTGGCTACCAGGGGCCAAGGCATGGCCAGGGCACGTGGCTGCTTCCCCTCTGCCCACGGAGGAAGGATGTGGCAGGCGGTGGCCATGCAATACCCAATGGGAAGGGGGACGAGATGCCAGCCCGGGCACAGACCTGCCCCAGTGTCCCCGTCACCTCCTGCGCGGGGCAGGGGAGGGGGGAGCAGGGTCCGGCCCCGGCTCCGGGCTCCACCAGCCGGAAACTTCGGCGCTGAGGCCGCATGAAATATTCATGAAGTAAATGGTGCAATTTCATCTGCATTCAGCCAACTTCATGTATATTTCAGAGTATTATGAAATGATAATGTTGTGTAACCGAGGCGAGACGGGGGTGCTTGGGGCAGGGCGGGGTGGGACGGGACCTCCCGGCCACCCCTCCATGAGCGTGTGGCTTGTCATGGCCCAGGCTGGCGTGTACCGGTGCCGCTGCGCCGGGGAGGGACCGGGCTGTGTCACCGTCGGAGACGTGCCAGGATCAGGCCTGCAGCGAGCGGGAGGACCTCTGGGACACGCAGCACTCTCCTCCCTCCTCAGCAGAACCCGACATCGCCGGCGGTGCCGGGGTCACCCACAGCACCTCCCGGCATCACCGGCGTGCCAGGGCTCACCCACAGCAGCTCCCGGCATCGCCGGTGGTGCCAGGATCACCCACAGTAGCTCCCAGCATCGCTGGCGGTGCCCCCCACAGCAGCTCCCAGAGGATGCTCCTGGAGGGCAGCCCCAGACCAACCCCCCCGGCGCAGCTATTACACCCGCTGTACGCATCGTTGGCCAGCATTGCCAGCAGCCCTCGGTCCCCAGCAGCCACCAAAGGGTCTGGGACAGGCGGGCACACCAGGCACAAACTTGGCTACAGAGCCTGGGGACAGGGACGGGCTGGAGAGGACATGAGTCCTCGCAGCATCCCCCTGAGGTACCTGCTCCTCCCGAGCCCTGCAGACACCGCAGCACCCGGCGCGGGGACGGACACACGCCACAGGGACTGTGCACCAGGGTGACCAAGTCACGCTGGAGGCTGACCCACCTGCTGCTGCCAGCGTTCCTGGGGGGCTCCTGCCTTCTCCCCACTGCTGGCAGGGGCTGGGGGCTCTGCAGAGGGGCTGGCTGCTCTAGGAAGGGCTGCAGGGTCCCCGGTGCACCCTGCGTGGCACGGAAGGACTCTGGAGGGGACACTCTCAGGTGTCGCAGCCCACACTGCTGAGCTGTGGAGCCACCGGGAGCCGAGTCCAGCCCGGCGGGATCCACACAACTCAAGTCACGGCGAGCAGCAGGGTGACCGGCCACGGCCACCAACCTCACGCTGGCGAGCATCCCCGCACCCTGCCCCACGGCTCGCAGGTCCCCAAGGAGCCCAGCCAGCACTGCCCGGACCCTGGCCCCCACTCCTGCCAAGCCCTTCGCACCCGGGAACCCACCTGTGGCCCCTCTGTCACCGTCACACCGTCACCACGCTGGGGCTCTGGCACCGCCACACGCGGTGCTCGCTCACACGCAGCCTCACACCGGCCGGGGGTGGGTGCTCGGGGAACCACGGACCCCCACGAGCGCCCGGGACCAAGCTCTCTCTCACGCAGCCCCTCTCTAATAGGCAGTCAGGAGCATAATTTTTCCTCTAATTACATATTCAGCACTTCTGAGAAAATGAGATTTTGGTAATTCAATTGGACTGAGAAGCAGGGCTATAATAAAATGAAATTTGTAACAATCGCGCAGTTAAATTAGTTAAATGGAGAGGAAGGAGCTGTGGAAAATTGACCCCTCGATCTCCTAAAGACTAATCAGACATTTGAACCCCCTTGTGCTAACAAAGCCCCCAGGGTGTTGCGGCGGCAGAGCCGAGGTGGGGAGGGGGGGGAAACCAGAGATGCTGGGAGGGAAGAGCTGGAAAAGAGCCGGGACCGCCTGGTGCCGTGGAGGGGACCCCCCTTCCCTGCTCCAATCCCGGGGGTGGGATGGGTTTTGGTGGAGAAAGTGCCAGGGCACGATGCTGGTGCCATGCCCTCTGTGGCACTGGCCTCACCAGCTCCTGGACACACATGAGCCGGTGGGGGCTCTGCGGCAGGTACAAAGTAATTAGCCTCAATATTTATCTTGTTGTTGGTCTTTTTTTTTTTAATTTTTTTTTTTTTCCGGTGAAAGAAAAGGCGAAAAAAGGCGAGTTTCTCATTTGCAAGTTAATTAGTCTAATTAGCTCTAATTAAGAGCTCCCCACCACAATGCAGATCACAAATAAGCTGCCACTGTCGCCCGCTCTGGCTCTTCTCTCCCCGGTTTTGATTCGATAGCAGAGCTCTTTGAAGGCTGGGGGCCGGCGCCGTGGCGAGGAGATGCTGAGCGGAGTTTGGGGGGGCGGGGGGGATATGGGATCCCCCCCAAGTTGGGGGCTGCTCCCCTCCCCAGCCTGTGCCAGGGCTCCTCTGGGATGCTTGGGGACAGCCCCACTGTCGTTCTCCATCTGCTCGGGTCAACCTGGGCTCTCCATCCCCTCCCCTGACACAGGACCTGCACGGCCATCCCCTGCTTCCCCCCTCCCCGGGCATCCCCTTCTTGCACGAGGGGCTTTGCCCGCACGTCCCGACTGGCTCGGGGGGGGGGGGGGGGTGAGGAGCCGGCGTGCCACCCCCCCAACAATGCCACCAGGGCAGAGCTGCAGCGGTGACGATCATGTCAGCTTATGTGTCGTTTTCCACTCGGGAAATGCCAGCGGTGAGGGATGGCTGCTCGGAGCCGGGGGGGGGAAAATCATGATGAAGTGCTACAAGCCCGGTGCTCCGGCGAGGGGGGAGCGGGAGCAACCAGACCTGCCTGGACCCCCCCGCCCCGTGGCCACCACCGGGCACCCCGTGGCCACCAGCCCTACATCCCATACCAAGCCCCCCCGCCCCCAGCTCTTTGATGGAGGGGGATCCCCCAGGGTGGGAGTGGGACCCGGCTCCACAGGTGCTGACCTCGACAGGTCCCCAAATTGCCTGCCATCCCCAGCAGCACCGGAGGCTGCCCGGGCACCGCTGGCATCACCATCCCCACAGAATCCCTCCCCCAGCTTGGGTCTCCTTCCAGCGCCCACCTCGCTCAGCCCAAGGGGTTCTTGCTGCCAGGGATGACATCCTGGCAGAGCTGCTCGCGCCAGGGCTGGAAGGGATCCTGCTGATGCTCTGCAAACCCACTGGGAGGGGGCACCGGAGCTGGGCACTGCTGGAGCCAGCTGGATGCTCGGGAAGGTGCTGGGGGGGCAAAGTGAGAACCCAGCGGGGGCTCGTAGGGGATTTGGGAACCGCACCCAACCCCCTGCAGGCAATGCCTGCAGCCCTGGGGGATGCTTGATGCCACCACAAACCCTGTCACCCGCTGGGACATGGCCTTTCATCCCACCCATCCCAGCGTTCCCCGACGCTTTCCCAAATCTCTCTGTGCCCTCCTGGCAGCCCGGCCCCACGCATGTCCAGCGTGCCCGCTTGCCAATGCCAGCTGCACCTGAGGGACTAGTGCCCTTTCTGCAGAGGCCACCGTGCCCCACGGTGCCCCCACTGCTCTCCAGCCCCACCACACCGCTGGATCCCATCATCTCACAGACACAGTCCCCAGGAATGGAGCTCTGCAGCCACAGAGCTGCCACGCGGATAGAATCATAGAATCAGAGAATCAGAGAATCATAGAATCATAGAATCATACGGGGTTGGAAGGGACCTCTGGAGATCATCTAGTCCAAACCCCCTGCCGGAGAGGGTCTACCTACAGCACGTTGCACAGGAACTTGTCCAGGTGGGTTTTGAATGTCTCCAGAGAAGGAGATTCCACCTTGTTCTTCTTCCACCTTGATGCCAGGGCTGGTGCCAGCAGCGGGACCCGGTGGCAGCGCCGGCCCCGTGGGGACAGCAGCCGGGGAGCCAGGTCCCCACCGTGACTCTGCAGATCCCCGGAGGAGCAGAACCCCGACACCCCGCATCCCACCCAGCATCCATCCCATCCCCGGCTGCAAACTCAGGGGCAGAGCAGGAAAATCTGGGTCCAAATTCCTTATTTTCCACCCGAGCACGGGCGGCCGTGGGTCGGGGGCAGCCGGGGGTGGTGGGAGCCGGTGTGGGCAGCCTGTGCTGGCTCCTAATTAGCCTTTCTTCTTTGTTAAACCATACCCCCCTCCACCGACTGCCTGTAACGCTTTAAAAAATGATAGATACTAAATCTAATTTAATCTACTCATTCACCCATCACTATAGTACTAAAATAGGAATACACCTATAAAAAGAGCATCGCCAGGCAGTGTAGGCCCAAATTACAGCTATTGTGGGAAAACCAGCTTTGCGAAGCTAAAATTAAATGTCAGTGTTTTTCAATATATTAAAAAAAAAAAAAAAAAAAAAAAAAAAGAAAGAAAGAAAGGGGGAAAAGATGGTTTTTGGGGCTCTAAGGTGGTCGCTGCAGTGCGGGCGCTCGGCGGGACACGCGAGCAGGGGGAGAAACCAGCTCCGAAACCAACCCGCTGCTGCCACACGCTACGATATCGCTGGGAATAGACTTGCTCCCTAAAAATACGATATGCTAAACTTGGCAGCAGCCCTTTTGGAAAGGAATTTTCCAAGCAGCCGCTTTTTTTTGCAGAGGCTGTTTCCCAGCCGGGCGCTCTCTCAGCCCGGCCTCCTGCACCGTGGGTCGGGCAGCGGGGATGTCCCCGGCCAGTGACACCTCGGGGGCAGCTCTGCGGTGGGTTTGGGCCACCTGCACATCAGCCTGTGTTCACCTCCAGCCCCGCACGTCACCGCCTGCGCCCCGGTCTGTGCCGTGCTCCAACACCGACGCTGAGCCTCAGAGCCCGGCTCCGTTCCCTGCCTCATCCTGCAGCAATCAGCTGCTCGCTTATAATTACAGCAGAGACCCTGCTTAAGCAGCAGCCCGTGGCCACCATCAGCCACCAGAGTCTCCTCCTGCGCCCAGGAGGAGCCAAACATCCCGCCAAGCCCCACCGGAGGACGTGGTCCTGCCGCCTGCCCCGCCAGCGCCGGCTGCTCCGGTGCTGAGCGCGGTTCCTGCACGCCGCGTGGCTGCACCACGCCGAGTGCCACCGACCACGGCTACCACGGCCGGGAGCGGGGTGGCCCCGCGGCCGCATGGGGGGAAAACTGGACTGGGCTGGGCTGAGCGAGCTGCAAGTTGCCCGCAGCCACTTGGACCAGCCATTGGCACCGCCAGAGCCTGGCGGCAACTGCATCTTCCCCGGCGCTGGTCGAAGTTTTGTGGACAACTTCATTTCTTGGTCATTCCTTCAAATACCGCCACCGGTGAAAATGCCGGGGCTGGGGGGAACACGAGCGGCCTCCTTGGAACAAACACAGCAAACCCCAACAAGCCCCCCGTGGGGAGAGCACACCCCCAGAGGGGATAAGGCCAGTTACTGCACACAGACCCCACGGACCCCCAACTCTGCTTCCCCCCGGCCAGCCAGATGTGGGTCCCAGCACAGGAGGAGCCCAGTGGCCAGTACGGTCCCCAGCAGCCACAGGGCTCAGGCACTGTCCCACGTATGTGCCCACCCCAGGTCTGACGCATGGACACCCACCTCCCTGCGTACACACCCCCCACCCCCCCAGTCAGGGAACCATAACCCAGGGGGTCTAAACCGAGCCCCCCACAGCCCCCCACGCCACAACACCTTCAGGGAGAGTCGATTAAATCCCTCCAGCATCTCTGGCCGTGCACAGGGAAGTGGAGCCACCTGGGCACCCCAGGGTGGGCAACGTGACCCCGGGGCAGAGGCAGCATCGCTCCCTGCGCGTCCTCCACCGCAGGCACGGCAAAGCAGTGCAGGTCCGAAATCCGGAGTGAATTCGGGGTAAAGCTCTGCTGCAGAGTGAACACCAGGCAGGTCCATTGCTCGGCCGGGCAGGACGAGGAGCTGGTGCCACCATGTGCCCTGTGCCCTTTCCCCACGTGACGGCTGCCAGGGACGTCCCGATGCACCAGGAACACCCCGTCCCCAAGCGCTGGGGTGCAGGAGCCTCCGCAAGGGACAAGCCCTGGGATGAGGACGGGCATTTTGGCCTCCATTGCGCCCGTTAGCCGGGTGAAAATCCAACTCCATCTCTCTTAATAAATCCCTCCTTTCTGGCCCGCGAGCCCAGCTGTGCTGCCAAGGAGCGGGCGGCTTCTGGGGGAGCGGGGAGGAAGAGACGCTTAAACACAACATCCCAATTAAAACAAACAGGGTGACGGTGGAATTGGGAGCCGCGGGGTGCAGAGAGCACCGGGGAAAGGCTTCCCCTTCCCGGGGCCCCCAAACTCTACCCGTGCACAGCCCAGCTGGGGGCTGGTAGCCCACGCCTGCCCGCAACGCTGCTGGCCTCCGCTGCAGCCCCGGTAGCCGGCCGGCAGCGCAGCCGGTCCGTGCCGGAGCGTGGCGCAGGGCGAGCGGTATAGCCCAGCCCCTTGTGGCAGCCGGGGACAAGGGGATTTGGGGGGACGAGGGGATCTGGGGGGACGAGGGGATCCTGGGGGATGAGGAGATCTTGGGGGACAGGGGGAATCCCGGCCGGAGAGGGAAACCTCCCACGCAGCCGCCCGCTCCCAGCAAGAGGCTCCAGGCCCCGCTGCTGGTTCAAAGCATCCATGAGCTCCCTTCAGAGGGACAGAAAACCTCCCCGGGGACGGGCAGGGGCTCGGGGACAGCTTCTGCTGGGTGTCCGACCCGCCCGGGCAGCTGAGCAGTGGCCACTGGGGACCTCGGCACAACCTGGGGAAGCCAAGACCGAAACCCAGCCCAGCCCCAGCTCTCCCCAGCCTCTGCCTGCAGGAGGGTGCAATAAATCACGCACCCGTCTTGGCCGGCCTCTGCAGCAGCCCCCGCGTGAGCCCCGGCCCCGTGCACACGCGGCGGCCGCCGCCGCACTTGTGTAACCAGCGGCAGCACCGGCTTTGCCAGCTCCATTGCCAGGGTGCCAGACAGAGCCATCCTGGGCCTCGCTGTCCCCACCGCCAGCGCGGCCACGCTCCGGCCCACGCGCCCGCTGGGATGCAGGTTATGGATGTCCCGAGGGATGGAGACGCTCCCCAGCCCTTCCCCGCCGGGGCGGGAGGGTTTGCGCCCGCGCCGCCTGTCCTCCGCTACCGGGTGAGCGGCGCAGGCCACGCCGAGCGCGGTGAGGATGCTATGAATTTTTAAACTCCTGAAAGCACAAATGGAGCAGTTCGCCTGGCTGGGAGATGGGATTTCCGACGCAGCAAAGAGGCTTTTGAAGAAAACGCTGCTTCTCCTGAGCCGTGCTTCCCCTGGGACGAGGAGCCTGGGAATGCAGGCTCTGGGTCCAGCGTGGGACCCACGGGCAGCCCCACAGCGCAGCACACCTTGGCCAGAAGTTAAGGACCAAACTGATGGCCCAGGGACCCTCTAGCCAGGCCACCTGGTCCTGGGGCTCACCTGGACCCGCTGCGCCCCCCCCCCCNCCCCCCCCCCCGGTCCCTCTGCAGCATCTTCCTACCGACAGCGACACAAACCCACGCACGCTCGACCCTGCGGCCTGGCTGCACGCACACGCACAAACACATACATGCACACGCGTGTGCACGCACAAGCTCATGGCCTCCCCTTCTCCCCGGAGGCTGCTCAGGCCACGCAGGAGCCTCATTCCTTTATCCGAGCATCCATCATCACCCCTCGCCTCTGCCGAGCGACAGCAGCGCCGAGGAAGGCGCTGGACCCGCGCCGGCAGCTCTGCCTGCCGCACTGCCCGCGCCTCAGCCCGCTCTCCCGGCCTCCTCGCCAGAGAAACCCCCGAGGAACCACGGCCAAGGACCACGAGCCACCACCGCAACCCAACCGGCCGGTGCCGCGGGGCTGGGTGCCGGAGAGGCCCCCCCGCGGCCAGCGAGGATGCGGTTAAGCTCCGACCCTCCACCCGAGAGGGAACCGGCCAGAAACACGTGTGAACCGGCAAGCAAAAAAAAAAAAAAAAGAAAAAAAATAATAAATCCCCCCGGAGAGGGTGACTTACCTGTTGGAGGTAGAGGAAGGCTGGAGGACAGGGGAGAGAGTGAGGAAGCATGCCTGAGTTGGAGACAAGGAGGCAGCCCGAGTTAGCCATGGAGCACAGCATGTGTCGACAGGTAGCCGTGAAGCTGCTCGCGGGTCCGTTCCTCTTCCGCACACCGCGATCCTCGTCTTCCCGGCTGGCCCCCCCGGGCTCTCCCCTCCTCGGCCGTCCCTCCCGACCCCTCGGCGCTAGGAGCGGGGACGCATCGGCGGCGGGAGGCCGGCCCGCCCGGCAGCAGCGCTCGCCTTCACTCCGGTGCCATTAGCCACTGGCAACCGAGCGCTCGGTCTGCAAAGGGTGTGTGTGAGCCAGAGCGGGAGCGGGGAGAGAGAAAGGAAGGGGAGGAGGAAGGGAGAGAGGGCGAGGGAGCGAAATAAAAGGGGTGGGAGTTGGAGGAGGAGGGGGAGTCCCCTGTGCATTCAGACATCAAACAGAGCTCTGTATAAAATGAAGAGAATCCGTAATGACATGAGAACAGCTGATCCCGCACTTAACCCCTCCGCCGCCGCTCGCAGATGCTTCCCCCGCCCGCCCGGGCAGCCCCCGGTAACGGGAGGAGGAGGAGGAGGAGGAGGAGG
>QJSC01017172.1:259859-283305 GCA_003697955.1 Calidris pygmaea
ACAGGGGAGGGCAGGGAGCCATGCAGCAGAGCCAGCTCCGTCCCCACTACCCCGAGAGACCCCGGCCGGCTCCCCCCGCTGGCCGCCCCCACCGGAGGAGTGGGGGTCCCGGTGCTGCCCGCGCCCCCTGACACAAAGGGACCCTGTGACACACACCCCCCCCCCGCCTGCCAGCCCCGGCGGGAAGGAGGTCTGGGGGGGACCTGGCACCTCGGGGTGACACAGAGGGTCCCTGCCCACCGGCTTTCCTGCGCTGCCCGGAGCCATGGGGACCCCCTCCCCGCCCCCAAAAGCTCCCGTTGGTCCCGGCAGAGCTCGGGATGCTCCTCGGGGTTTGGGACGGGCCTGCGGCGCTGCCAGCAGCCCTGACGCATCAACGCCGCGCACACCTCTGTCACAGCTGCCATGGCAATAGCCTACGTGCCGGTGCCCGCGAGGGGACAGCCGGCGTGGGCACACACATGTGCTCGTCCGGGTCTCCGGTCCCACCTCGCACCTCCTCCTGTCACGGCCCCGAAGCAGCCCCGGCACCCTTGGGTGCCACAAGGCTCAGCGCTGGCACAAAGGGGGGGTCCCTGCCCCAGCCCCCTGCACCGCCAGCGCTGCCTGGCACCCCACTCCAAAGCCGTGGCCGGCAACGGTCGTGCTTGGGTATGTGGGAAACGAAAACCCCGGGCTCAGCTCAGTTTCCATCTTGGCCAAATGTGATGCACAAAGGCAGGTCTGTGCCAGCAGCTGCTGATGCTCCGTCTCCGCCGGAGCCTCCAGCACACACCAGCCCTGTTCGGAGGCTGGGATTTTCCACAGTATCCCCAGACATAGCGACACGCTGCAGTGTCCTGGGTACACTCGCAGCGGTTCCCGTTTCTGCTGCAGATACTCAACAGCAGCGGCGTGTGGCACGGCCGGCCCGCAGCCGCCGGCCAAACCTGGTGGCAACAAACAGCTCTAGGAAAAACCATCCCCAAGAAAGCGGTGGCCGGGGCCAAGGGGGTGCCAGCCCCCTCGTGGGGTCCTGCTGCTCCTCGTGGGGTGACCACAAGGTGCCAAATCCCGCAAGGTGGGGAGGTGGGGCTGATGTGAGGGTGTCTCATCACCACTGCCCCACGGTACCGAGGGCCAAACGGAGCCTGGCAGCAACGTCCGCCACCAACAGCATCCTCCGGCCGCCGCTCCCTGCGAGGAGCACGGGTCCTCCGTCCCACCACAACCACTCTCCCTCCGGCTCCCAAGGGACCACAAGGGATCCCGATGGAGCGGCACATCCTGCACACCTCAGTGCTCAGACCCTGTGCTCCCCACTTGCCTCCACCTCCCCTTCCCCAGGGACCCCCGGTGCCACACTCTCCAGTGCCCGTGGCAGGACACGGGGCAGCTCTGCAAGAGCTGGGGGACAGGTATGTCCTCCCCCAGCCCCTGTTGGGAGAAGGGTCCCACCAGGCACCCACGTGCAACCCAGCACAGCACCCTGGCAAGGGTCTAGGGACACCCTGGGCAAGGTGAGGGGCAATGCCATGGGCACTGGGCTGGTCTGGCTCCACAGCAGCTCCTGCCCGGCTCAGGCAGAGGTGAGAGGGAAAGGCAGGGCCCGGCGTTCCGGGCGTGCGGTGCCCAACCCGGAGCAAACCACGTGAGCCGGGAGCCAGCTCCAGGATGAGGTAATCGGCCCGTCCTCCCCTGCGCCACAGCCTGGCTCCGGCCAGGGTGACTCAAAGGCTCTCCTGGCCGGTGGCAGCGCCGCCAGCCCTGGCACTGCCCCGAGCCAGCAGCCGGCGCCACGGGAAGGTCCAGGCTGGCTTTGGCCACGGGGCAAGGAGAGATGCACCCAGAGCGATGTCTGGGCAGATACCCCAGTCCCACCAGTGCAGACCCTGGGCACTGCCACCCGCAGAACTGGCCACGTTTCCCAGGGTAACCACCTCGGCAGTGGCGGAACCGGGCACCTCTCCAGGAGCTGAGGAGAGTTCGAGTCTCTTCTCTCCCTCCTCCAGCCACCACCACCATCTGCCCGGCTGCAGAGGTGTCCCCATAGCAGAGCCCCCATGGGACACGGGCACAGCAGGGCTGTGCCAACCCACTGGCCGGCTCCAGAGTGGGCAACATGTCCCTGGCCACCACCAGCTGATTTCCCTTGCCTGGCTGCTCCCAGCCACCCCGGTGGTGACACCGTGCTGCAGCCCGGGCTGATGGCACCAGCGGTGCCACCAGGGCTGTGCCAGGGCAGCCGCACAGCGCCCGGGCCCGAGGAGCCCCAGCCCCAAAGGAACCCCTCCGAAACTGAAGTCTCCTGGAACGAAAGTTTATTTATCTGTTTAATTAAGATGTGTTCACCAGGCGCACAGACCCCGTTCCATCTGTCTCACTTACAGCCGCGTCCCAGTAAAATTAAACCTAATAAATATCAGCCGAGGGAAAGCAAAGGGCACATGTAAGATATATGATCAAAGGCAGAAGTTGCACAGGGCTGCAGTTCTAAGCACATCTTTCTCTCTGCCCTTCGGGGATGGGTTGGCGACGCGCTCCCATGCACAGGATGGGGCTGGCTTTCCTTCAAATCAGCACTATTTTCATTTTTTATTTATTTTAAATGAACCCTTGAGGGCTCCTTGGTTTTGTTTTCTGGAAAAGGTAGAACAACACGGCACCGGGACAGGAGTGGCCTCGGCCGCTGGTCCAGAGCCCAGCGAGGCACCGGTGCTGAGGGGCAGAGCCTGCGCTGGGAGGGCTGATGGGCACACACCCCCCGAGCCCCCAGGAGAACCCTACAGGGAAAGAGTGACCCTTGGGGCTGCTCTGGGACACACTGGCCACCCGTGGTCCGGAGCCGGCCCAGTGGCAGAGACCTGCCGGGATGTGCCCGAGGCGGCCGATGCGGCACTGCCAGCTCTCGTAGAGATGCCAAAACTGCCGGGCACTGAGCTCCCCTCCCAGGCACACTCACCTCTGCCATTTGGAATCTTTACCCAGCGGAAAGGAGGGCTCCCAGCCCTTGCCTGGACTCCTGACCCACAGGGCACAAGGGGAAATCCCAATCCCAAATCACCGGGAACCATCCCACACCCTCTCCTGGCAGAGCAGGGTGACCTGGTGGCCCATGAACCTGCCAGGGATGCACCAAGGGGACGCAAAGTGCAGCCACGGGTGGGCTGTGTTTAACGGGACCCCTGTGACACACACCCTCCCCATCCCCGCCAGGGCCACGTTCCCGCAGTGCGATGCGGGATGCGATCCCGGCTGCTGCCGCTCAGGGAGAGCTGCCAGGAGCGGGACAGGGGCACAGCCACCGGCACGGGGACCGGCCAGGTCGGGCACTGCCATCAGTCAGATGGCAAGTGCAGGGCCAGCAGCACCCCAGGAGCAGGGTACCCGCCTAGTCCTCCCCTCCCACCTGCTCCAGAGTGCCCCCAAGCCACGGCATTCATTAATTAAAAGCTCATTAGTAGTTAGTCATAGACATAAAGCGATTAGACGAAGGCGCTGACGGATCTGAGCTGTGAGGGGAAGGGCCCGTTGTGCCCCGTGGGCTGGGCTGCGGAGTGCCCCAATGCTGGGCACAGACCAGGACAGCGAGAAGGGACAGACAGAGGTGACGGGTGACAGCACCACATGCCTGTAGGCTGTGTCCTGCTGCAGAAAGGTCCCTGCCCGGGGACCCCCGGCCACCTCCACGCCATCGCTGTGCCACTGCTCCCTCTGCCTGAGCTCCCCTGGGCTCTCCCAGCCCCTCTGCCAGGGCAGCATTAGGATTTATCTGGAGTGCCACATGTTGCCCCGAACCCCACAGGCTCCCCCGCAGACAGCCACGCGGCCCAATGTAGCCTATTGCTGGTTTCTTGCTCCATCTCCAAATGACAGATGTGGTTTAAACCAATCACAGGCATACTGGAACCCAGTATGGCCATTATGGAGCAGCCCTGCCAGGGCACAGGGACCCTAGGAGCGCGGGCGAGACATTGGGAAGGATGCTCAGGTGGGATGTGGGAAGGATGCTCAGGTGGGAGGTTGGGAAGGATGCTCAGGTGGGATGTGGGAAGGATGCTCAGGTGGGAGGTTGGGAAGGATGCCCTGGGTCCCTGGGGATGCCTGGCAGAGCCTCCTCTGCATCCAGATAAACTTCCTCTCCCTTTTCCCTCTGCTCCTTCCTCCTCCTCCTCCAATGGCTCTCAGGGGGTGGCTGGAGCCCCCCCCCTCCCCACTCTGAACTCCCAAAGAAGCCGGAGACTGCACTGGAAACCTCTGCCCTGTGCCTTCCCGGCACCCCTGCGGCTGCTGACCCAGATCCTGCCCGTCCCTGGCTGCCACCTCCCTGCCTGTCACTGCAGCCACGAGGTCACGGATCCCTGGCAGGGGCAGTGATGTCACCAGTACCCAGGTATGACCTCACCAGGTGAGGAGGGGACCATGACCAACACACGGCAAGAATCTGGGCCAGCACCCGCGGCAGCCGGGAGGGGAAGAGAAACGCGGGGAAAGCACAAGAGGAGATGTGCGAGCGGGGACATCGGTGTCCCCCCGTCATCCGTCAGGAGCAAACAGGGCACAGGCGCCTCCCAGCAGCCGGCCACGTCCGAGCTCCGCACCGTGGGACACACGGCAGCTCCCGTGGGGACACGGTTTACATCTGCGGTTGGGCAGGACAAGCGGGAGGTTGTCACCGCAGCGGCGAGAGCCCGGCTCCTCGCCTTCACTCAGCGCGGCCCTTCCTGGAGCCCTCTCAACTTGACAAAATATTTACACGCAAAGGCAATTAGGCTCCCTGGATTTAATGAGAATTAACGTGCAGGCAGCAGAACCGCAGGAAGAACAGATGCTGCCGAGCACCCCGAGCCGGTGGGGCGGGCGGGCAGCGCCGGCGGGGAAAATGGCTGCGCCGCGCTCCGCAGGGTGCCCCGCACCGGCGCTGCCAGGGCCAGAGCCCGAGGGATGGAGGGGGACGCAGGAACGACGGAGGGTGACGGGAGGAACGAGCAACCGCAGACCTGGGGACCTGCGACGCTGCGTTCCCAGATCCCCCCTCCCCTGAGATCACACCCGCTGCCCCACGAGGGGTTCCCAAAAAAACGCACCCCCTCGAGTGGGCTGCAGCGGGGGCTGCGGGAGGTCACAGCGCGAGGGGCAGGATGGGGTGGTCAAGGCCACCTGGGGGATTTTGGCGTATCCCCGAGCAGGGATGTGTGTGGCACCACTGCTCCCGGGCTGGGATGGCACCGGGAGTGGCAGAGAGGTGACATGGGCAGAGGGGGGGGCGGCACCAGGCAGGAGGTGGTCTGGAAGCAGACACTCAATCCTCATTATAAGGCTTTGTAAATGCACAGACAGGATATTAGCGTTTAAACAGGCTCTAGGACTCCAGGGCAAACTTTAAAAATCATAATATTTATAGAACCCTCCCTTCTACTCGCCCCACACGCTCTTTATTTCGCCTGCAATTACTGCTAATTTGAAGACATTTTGCTTTGGCATCTCAGCCTGTTGCGGTGCCCATTACCCGGCCGCCCGCTGCCGCCTGCCACCGCAGCGCTGCCGACGGCGGCCACGCTCCCGCCACGCCGGGAAACCAAAGCCACCACCTCCTCCCGTGCTCACGGTGCCAAGGAACGACGCTCGGCAGCTCTGCCCTGCCCCGGGTTCTCTCCCGGCAGAGCTGGGGATGCCACCGCGTCCCCCGAGACTCGGCCATTCCCGGGGTGCCCGGCGACCTGCACCGCGCAGGACGGGGAAGGGAGACCCTCGAGTGCCGTGGTGCTGCCCACTGCCACCATCCCAGGGATGAAGGGCACCGCGGGGAGCCGTGCCTACAGTGAGATCCCACCGGGACGGGCACCCCGGCACTGCTGTCCCGTGCCCTGCTCCGGCTCCACGAAGCCACGCGGCGCCCACGGAAACTCCGGAGCAGTTTGCTCTCACAGCCGTGGCGGCTCGTTAAGGCTGGGCAGAATTAACGCCCCCGGCAGGAGAAGGCTCTGCCAGCCCCAACGGGCTCCTGACTGGCGGGGAACGGCGGCTGCACCGAGATCTCTCATGACAAAGCACCTTACGCCTGAAAGCTGCTTCCCCCAGAAATGGTGAATTCGCATTATCCTCCTCCTCCTCTCCGTCAGCTCCTTTCCCCACATCCCCCCTTCTCCCGACTCCTTGCTCTGAAATCCAGGAGAGTGCGGATCCTGGTGCATCTCATCCCCCAAGGGCTGCCGTAGCCCCCTGGCCACCGCCGGCTCAGGGGGGGCAGGAGCAGGAGGGAGGGGGTGGAAGGAGCTGGTGCCACTGGGATTAAGCCCCAGTTGGTGGGCTGGGATGCCATGGGAGCCCCCCCGGGCTGGCGCAGAGCCTGATGCGTAGCCAAGCTCCTGCACCTTCAGGAAGGACGTGCAGCCCCCCGGGAGCTGCTGCCTCCATCCCATAGAATCAGAATCCCATGGGGTTGGAAGGGACCTCTGGAGATCATCTCCTCCAACCCCCTGCCAGAGCAGGGTCACCCAGAGCAGGTCCCACAGGAACGTGTCCAGGTGGGGTTTGAATGTCTCCAGAGAAGGAGACTCCACCACCTCCCTGGGCATCTCCCATCCCTCCGCTCCCCGTCCCACGCACTGCATCCAGCATCCATCCCCGAGCAAAAGCGCCCGGGCAGACCCCATCATGTCCTCCTCAGCCCCGCTCAAAGCCCTTGGGGTTTCAGCTGGTCCCCCTTCATCATCCTCTGGATGCCTGACCCCTCAGCTGGCACGGGGCGCGACCCCCAGCTCTGGGGTCAGTGGGGAATGACCAAACCAAAGCACGTGTCCCCACAAGCTCCCAACCATCCCAACAGGGACCGCAGTGTCCCACGGGGACCTCTGCAGCCTCGGCCACCAACTTCAAACTTGGGATGTAAGTGTGGGGGCCACCCCACGAGTAGTCTTCCAGATCTTGGGTGGGCACCCATGGGGGACAGACCCCGAGGTGAGAGAGGCTGGGCTGCCGCTCTGCACAGAGCCACCACCTGAATGCCCTGCTGCCACCACTGACCCATGTCCCCTCCCAGCACAGCCCCCCAAGACCCCCACCACTCACTAACCCAGCGAGGACAGGGTGGGGGGGTGTTTCTGGAGGGGTGTGGGGGCTGCTGCCTGCAGCCAGCACGGCGTGGGGCTCGGAGGGAGCGGAGGAGAGGCAGGAGGGTGGGAAGGGGTTGCCCAGGCAGGGACCCCTGCCTTCCTCCCCACTGCCAGGCCTGCCCCCCACCCCACAGCCCGTCCCCTGCCAGCCGTGGGGCAGCGGCTGCCTTGCTGGAGCTGGGAAAGCAACAACGGCAAGAAACGACCCCAACCCCGAGCAAAACCCCTGCAGAGAGGGAGGGGGAATGCCCACCCTTGGGGGTGGTACCTACCCAAAAATACATCATCATGTCGGCCGCGGGGTGCTGAGGAGCTCTGCGGGGTCGGTGGGAAGGCAGCGGGCTGCTCCCCGACGCCGGCTGCGCTGGGGGCTGCTCCTCCTCCTCGGGGGGCTCTCTCCCCTGGGGCGCTCGCTGTCCGGCTCCAGCGCCGAGGGCTGGGGTGGCCGGGAGCCCTGCCAGTCGCCTCCCTCCCCGGCACGGCGTGGGCACTTGCCGTGGGCTACCTGCGCTTCAGAGCCGGCTGCCGGTGTCCAACATGGTGCTGGAGATGGGGGGGGAGATGGGGGGGCAGCCCCGGGAGCACAGCGGGGCAGGGGCTTATTCACCCCAGGGTGGAAACAAAAAAAAATGGGAGAGAGAGGGAGGGATAAAAATGAAATCCTCTCTGGAGTCCTTAAGATCCAAGGGAAGGGCGAGCGTGCGAGGGGGAGCCGACCCGCTCCCCAGCTGGGTGGGGGTCCAGGACCCCCGGTGGGCGGGAGGGGTTGTTGGGGGGGCTGGCAGCGGGTGGGCTCCCTGCGGGGTGTGAGCTCCCAGCGCAGCTTGGGCTCCGGCGCTGACACTCGGAGCAGCCGATGTTCTGCCTCAGCGTTTTTCAAGCTGCCCTGTCAATAAGGGAATCGGGGGCCGCGCTCGCCGTTAACCTGCGAGGTGCCAGCCGGCTCCCAGCACCCCCCCCCCCGGGCAGGCAACCCTTTGCGGGGCCGCCCGCTCCCCACCCGCTGCTCCCAAGCGGGCAGGGATGCTCGCTGGGGGTCTTGCCAGGACGGGCTGTTTCGGGGGGGGTCCAGCATCACCCACTTTGCAGTACGCCAGCAGCCCCCAGTCCCTGGGTGCGGGAGCGATGGGGACAGCCCCTCACAAGCCCTGCAGCACGGGATGTGGCCACCGAGAAGGGCACCCAGAAGTCCCCACCAACGTTGAGGCAGTGGCCATCCCTCCAACCAGGGATGGTTCACAGCCCCTAGAACCCTGGGGACAGAGGCTGGAAGGAGACCCCGTCCCACAGGGGATGGGACTGGCCGAGATCCCGTACGGGAAGCAGGGACAGAGCTGGCACAGGGTGGGTGACGGGGATAAGCCCTGCTGGGGCAGAAGGCTCTGGGGCAAGATGGACCTTCCCTGCAGGGCAGGGGGCTCCAGGGCAAGATGAACCCTCCCCATGGTGCAGGGGCTCCAGGGCAAGATGGACCTTCCCCCTGAGGCAGGGGCTCCCGGGGTGAGATGGACCTTCCCCGTGGGGCAGGGGGGCTCCAGGGCAAGATGGACCTTCCCCGTGGGGCAGGGGGGCTCCAGGGCAAGATGGACCTTCCCCCTGGGGCAGGGGGCTCCAGGGCAAGATGGACCTTCCCCCTGGGGCAAGGGGGATCCAGGGCAAGATGGACCTTCCCCGTGGGGCAGGGGGCTCCTGGCTGCCTCCGGCACACACCGTGGGCAGCGCTGCTCATCAGGCACTAAATCTCCATCCTCCTGGGGCACCGCTCGGCGGAGGGGAGCGAGGGGACCGTGTGCGCTGAACCAGATGCGGGAGCAAGGGAATAAATAAGAATAAGGGAAGGCACAGGAGCGAGAGGGGTGGCAGATCGGTCTCTGGGGCCCAGCTGGCTCTGACATCTCCAGCCCCATAATCATATTCAAAGCAGAGCCGGGCTGAGGCATTTCTCCTCCAGCACAGCAATAAAAGAAAGCAACACTCTCAATAATTCAGCACCAGGAGAGGGTGATAAAGCAGAGGAGCCACCACTGCAGGCAGCTGAGGCGGGGGGCTTCCCACTCCCTCTTATATCTTGGTGATCAAAACCCTCTCCTCTTTCTCCGTGCCCTACAAAGAGAACCCAAGCCGTTGGACCACAGCCTGCTGGACCCCCAAAGCAGGACAGACCCCCATGCTGCTGCATGGACATGCTCTCAGCGTGCGCTGGCTGCACGGAGACCCAGGGCAGCAGAATAAAAGTACTTCATCACTGTGCAAACCCAAACCTGGGGGGTCCCTGGGCAGGGGGGAGGACCATCCTGGGGCCAGGGCAAGGTGGGCAGTGGGAGCACCTCCCAACACTCTTCCCAGCACCATTTCACCTTCAGCATCCCCAGTCCTATGTCCATATATGCCCCTTGTCCCAAAGCACCTCTGCAAACAGTCACCCTGCAGCCACATCCCAGCTCTCCCATCCAAACCGGGCATCGGGACCACTTGGCCACAGGACACTGGACCTCTGCTGTCTCCTCCCCACTGCCAGGGCACATCTCTCCAGACACAACCACCTAGCCACAGCCTGACGCGCTCCGGCCACCCGCAGCCCCAGGGACTGACCCCAGTGCCACCCATGCCCCACATGCAGCCGGACACCGGGAGGGAGCGAAGCCCTCGCTTCAGCACAGGGAGCGAGTCGCAAAGAGCTCAGGACAGATACGAATGGCGAAGGTGGGTGAGCCCAGCTCCCCCCACAGCCTTCCAACTCCTTCTGGCAGCTCCTTTTCCACATTCCTCACGGCATCTCATGACCCTTCTACCCTTCTGGACCATGACCCCCTCACAGCGGGTCACCTTTGTCCTGTTGACAACAGAGATGAGAGCCCTCCCCTCCGAAACGCCTCTTTCCTCCATCACTTTTGCCTGGTGACAGCTCCCCGGTGCTCAGCATCACCGCCTCAGCCACAGCCACCCCCTGGTCCCACCACTGCACAGACACCTTCGGACCAGTGCTGGGGCACAGAGGGATGGACACATCAACATCCTCGTCCCCAGTCCCTTGTTTTATCTTTGCTGCTCTGCTTCACCAGCTTAGGCTGGGGGCAGTGGGGTTTGGGCTGTACTCAGCAGGATGGACCTTCTAGGGGACCCAGACCCCTCACCCTGCGATGGGACCCCCCAGCAATGTGAGGTGACGATGGAAAGGAGCCATTCCTGTCTGCCCAGCGGGCACTGGACTGGCAGGGGACACCTGGCCTGGTGCCCCCTTTCATGTCCACCGCCTGCCCAAGTTAGGTCTTGGTCTAGGGGAGCTGGTGACACCTCATGGAATGGGCAGCAGGACCCTGGGGGCAAACATCCCCCCACGATGGGCAACTGCCTCCCCTGTGGTCAACTGCCAGGTCAATTCCAGGGCCAGGACCGGGGCTGGTGCCACCCTGGTAAGGACAGGAGCCACCCAGAGCACGGACAGACAGAAATACGGCAGAGTCAGCACATACGGACACCTCGCAGACACTGCAGCCCTTGGCCCTCCTCACCCAGACTCAGGCCACTCGTGTCACGCCTGCGCAGGGTCTCAGGGGCTGCTGGCGGAGAGGAGCGGGCAGCCTTCACCCCCGGCCCTCCCCGGGGCATGGCTCTGCGCCCACCCGGACCCCCAAGCCGCGGGCAGAAGGTGCTGCCCCGTGCCCCCCCTGGCCCCACGCAGCTCAGGCAGTAGCGCCCATCTCCTGCCCCTAAACATGCAGGTTTCAGCATGCAGCTTTGCCATGCTCAGAGGGACCCTGAGCACTGGGGCAGCCGCTGCCCGAGCCCCCCCGAGAGCCCCTTCAGGCACAAACGCCTCCGTACCTTTTATTGAGCCCAGCTCCTCCCGCGGCGCTCGCGCTGGGCTCTCTAAGAAAAGACAAGAAAGAGGAGGAAGGATTAAAATCAATGATCATCATCGCTAACCTGCTCACAGTCGATGCTGTTTGCTCATTGACTGGCAAAACGCTCGAATACGAGTACGAACGTGAGCGGTACCTCCCCGGGGGCACCGGGAACCCTGCCCCTGGGCTCAGCCCCGGGGGGGTCCGGACACAGCAGCCCCTGCCTGCGCTTTGCAGGGGGCCACTGGAGCTGCAGAGGTGCCTCCAGCTCTGCCAGCGCCTCTCCAACCTGCCCCAGCTCCTACAGACCACGGGACCCTTCCTCGGCTTTCCCAGGACCCTGCGAGCGCAGCCCCAGCCCCACGGATCAGTGGGGCTGGACAGGACACAGCCAAAGCGCTGGACGTGCAGCCAGTTTGCCGTGCCCCGAGCCCTCTGCCCTCCCCACGCTCCCAAGGATGCTCCCGCATCTCTGTCCCCTCCCGGGTCGCTGCCCCGCAGGGTGTCACGCTCCCAGGAGGAGGGAGCCCCCCCCCCCACCCCACAGCACTGGGCTCCGCTGCTGCCGTCCCGGCCCCGGGCACTTCTTGGAGAATATCGCCAAATTTCAAAGAAAACTTCCTGAAAGCTGCACTTCAACTAATTGGCTTTTGCAACACTGCCAACCCAAATGTTCATAAATCATGTCAGACCCTCAAAAATAATGAGAACAGCTTATACATCACCAGAGTTGGTTTTTTTTATTTTATTTTATTTTTTTTTAATAAAGAGGAAGCGAGGGCTGTTTCTGTCTGCGAACTGCTGCTTTGGGGACCTGGAGGTGCCGAGTTCCTGCTGCCTCCCCCCGCCAGTCTGGCTGGGCACCAACAGCTTGGTGTGGAACGGGGGGGAGCCGTGATGCTCCGCCGACCCCCCACCGCAGAGGCAGCACCCCGAGACACAGCAGCACCCCGAGACACGGTAGCCCGGGGTGCAGGAGCGTGGGAAAGGGAGGCTGTGCCCGGGGCTGGGAGAGCAGTCGCTGCTCCAAACCCATGGCCACGTCCCTGGCAGCGTGGCCACCACGGGTCCAGGGGCCCGGCCGCAGGCGGCGGTGGCTCGGGAAGAGCGGAGCCGGTTCCCAGGCACTTGTGTTAGCAAACACCGCTCCGAGCCGCGCAGCAGGATAATCAATTATGGTAATTCCTGCCTCAATGAATCAGATTCATGGAGGAGCACAGCTCATTAGGCTGGTGCTGACTTCCATTAGTGCTCTTATGATAAAAACCCTCCAGAAAGCTCTCGCCCAGCCAGACGCGTTTCCCAGGCTCGGGGGGTCTCCCCTCCCATCCCTCCCCCCCAGACTCAGCTGTGGGACGTGGGTGCCCTAAAAAAGTTGGTTGNGCCGGGAGCTCGCCCAGCCCGGCACCAGCCCAGGCAGAGATCTCAGCCCTGGCACCGCGGGCACCAGGATGCCCAGTGAAAAACCTCTGTCCTGTCACATCTGCCCCCCAGCGACCCCCAGCCCCACTTTGCAACCGTTGGGTAAACCCAGCGGGGGGCCTGGGCCGGCCACCCTGCTCCAGCTTGCTGGGAAACTTCTCTGTAGTTTTTCAAAGTACGTTTTGACCCCCCTTCCCTCCACCAAAAATCCTAAATTAATTTTGCTTTTAATTAAATTCATTAGCAAAGATTATCTGGCTGAGGGAAAATAATATCCCGCCCCTCCCCCAGCAGCCCTCTCTATTTATATCCCCTATATACATAAGCAGCAGCGAATATTTCTTTATGGGCCATTAAAGGTTTAATGTTTAATTTATAACCACGTTCTCTGGCGGGCGGGATGGCCAGGCACAATGTCAACACTTTTAATTAAATGAGAAGGATTTTTTTTTTTGATTTTTTTTTTTTTTTTAAACTAAGATAAAACACCCCGTTCCCAGCAGCTCCTGGAGGTGTGTGGCAGGAGTGGGCAGGGGCAGGAGAGGGCAGGGGCAGGTCTCTTGCCACGGCAGCTTCCCCAGCCCCAGGAGAACCATCTCCCCTGGCAAAGGGCTGCCCAGAGCCCGTCACTCTCGGGCAGGGGATGGTGGCACCCAGGGAGTGTGTCTGCTGACTCTGCTCACCCGAACACCAGCCTGAGCGATTGCTGTGACTCTTCTTTCAACTGAAATTCTCGCTCCAACTTCTGCTCGTCCCCCGGCCCTTCCTCCCACCCGGTGACCGTGGCTCCCGTAGCGTCGCCACCTCCTCCCTCCCGAGGAGGACAAAGTCCTTCCAACACAGGCTTTGCCCGTAACACCCCCTTGTGTGCCAGGCGCCGACGGAGGAGCTGGCATTCCTGGCTCATCCCATTGGCATCCCTCCCACGGCCCCTTGTCCCATCCTACATCCCACATCGGGCACAGGAGCGAAGGGGGAGCGTGTCCGGGTCTGTTCTTGGTGCTCTCCCAGCAGCGGCAGCCTCAGCTCTTGGCTGCAGGAGAGCACAGCCCTTCCTGCCTGGCACGCAGCGAGGGGCGGCTGGGAGTGGGCAGGTTCCCATTAAGGGAGTATTTTATCTTACGGGAGAGATTAGATCTCTTGTAGAGGGAAGAGCAGAAGAGCTGAGTCAGCAGCTGGCTGGGGGGGGAGGGGGGGGACACGGACGGCAGGTTCAGCCATAAGCATTTGGCTCCGGCGCAGCAATTCCAGCGCGTCACCCTCCTGCGGCCGCGCTCCGACGGGCAGCGTCCAGCCCGAGCGCCCTGCGCGCCCTGCAAACCGCTCTCCTTGCCCCAGGGCTGGCCGGAGGAGCCACAGGCAGCACGGGTGGCCCACGACACCAGCCCCAGCCCCTTCGTGCCCACGGGCAGCCCCACTCCGAGCCCACCAAGCCAGCCGAGCGCCCCGTGCCACCGGTGGGCTGCCTTCCTCCATCCCTCCCATCCCGGGCACCGCAAGGAGAGGGTGGCAGGAGGTGGTCCAGCGCGGCCGCTGTGCCCACAGGAGCACGGGGGTCCCCAGCCCGTCCCTCCCTGGCAGCTCCGTGACCGTTGTCCCTAGCAGAGCCGTGCCCGTGCCACTGCTCCCCCAGACACAACTCCCGTGCCCAGCTCGGGTCCGCGTTGGCACCAAGCGAGAGGCAGAGAGGCCACTCGCTGCTCACGCACCCACGCGTGCACACGAGGAGCAGGCGTGCGAGGGCCGGCCGGCCGCCACCCTCGTGAGCCAGGGAACAGAGTGGTGATGGCACTGTGCCGCTCACTAAAAGCATGAGTGTCACTAAATCAATAATTCATTTACTTTAATGAGATAAGTACTTTGAAAACTAATTGCAAACCTGCTCCATTTACTCCAACCCGTTATAGCCTTTAATGTAAATGGCAGAAACGCTGCTGGAGGAAGGGGAAGGGCTTTTGGTGGGAGATGGCGTGTCGTCCTTCCCCCTTCTTCTAAGAAAGAGAAATACCAGCCATAAGCAGGAACGCTGGAAACCCAAGCAACCGGCTGAATCACCACGTGGAAGCGCCGACGGTGGAGCACGGGGAGCACCCAGCCCGCTGGCCCGGGGCCACCACTGGCCCCCTGCACACGCTGCCACCATGGCAGGGTCCACCAAGAAACCACCCCAAAGGACTGTCACCAGCACCGGGGAGATGACGGAGGGGCAGAAAATGGCACGCGGGAGGTGCCGAGCTCCACCGGGGCTGGGAGCTGCTCTGTGCGGGGCTGTGATTAGCCCAGGTGTCATTAGCCGAGCTGATGGGCCACCAGGCATAGACAGAAGCCACACTTTGGAGCCCTGGGTGTGGGAGGGAGCTCTTCCCCAGCCTCTGCCACCGTCCCACAGCACTGGGGCTCACAGCTCTGCTGGTGCTCTCCTGGCACTGCCCGTCTTGGTACCGGGGAGGCAGAAGGGAGGGGGGACCCCTCTTCCCCCGTACAGCAGACACCACCTCCCTCCCGGCCCCATCCCGGACCACAAGCTGGTGGCCATGCCCACACTGCAGGTGGTGGCTCTAACAATCCACGGCTCGTTATAAAACCCACCGCCGTATCGCTGGCACAGCATCCTCCACCGCCTGCCGGCAGCTGCCAGCTCCTCCTGCCTCTGCCCCTTCCCACCTCTCCAGCCGGGATGGACGGGGAGGGAGGGAGGGAGGGATGAGGGAGAAGGATGCCCACCCCCTGGGGCATGGCAGGGGCAGGGGTGTCCTGCCAGGCCCCGGCACCGTTCCTGAAAAGGAGCTGCCGGCAGCGACGGTGCCACGTTCCTGAACGGCAGCCGGAGCGGGAGCTGGACGCCAAGGGCTCTCTCCTCGCTTGCTGGAGCAAATGGCAGGTCATAAAAAGGAACCGTGACAGAAGAGAAAATGTTCCAGAGTCCACAAGGACCAGTCCAGGGTAAATCCATCTGCTCAGCAATTTAGCTAGAAAATCCTTTCCAATCATCCGTGCTGTAGGTCCTTCACCCCCAGCGCCCAGCTCCGGGCACAGCCTTTCCCACCCTGGCAGCACGAGGGGCTTGGTGACCCCGGGCCACCTCTGGTGGGGACACTCAGGGAGGGGGGGGTCACTCTGCCCATCGCAGCACGTCCTGACCAAGACCCTGCTCCAGGGACCCTCTCGCTGGCACTGCTGCAGATGGGGGGCAAGGGGGGACCCAAACCGTGTGCCATGGGCATCTGGGCAAGCAGTGGGCAGGGACCTTGGGCAAAGAGTGGGCAGGTCTGGATGGAGGGACCGACGGGCTGTGGGGGGCTCTTCCCAAGCTGCCAGCTCACTCGGGAAGTAGGATGCACCATCCCTCCCCGGGCCCCAGACTCGCTGCATCATTTGTGGGATGCAGGAAGGCTCCCGAGAAGCCCAAATCCCACCCAAAACTCCGTGACTGGCCCTGCAGCCCCCGGCCGAGGGGAGATGGGGCTATTTTCTCCCCGCCCCCCCCGGGCTGGGACTCGCAGGGCTCAGCCTCTGGCAGCCCCCGCAGCGTGGGGACCCTGGAGGAGATTCTCGTCCCTGAGAATCCCACCCCCCACCCCCCCAGCCGCTCTCTGCCTCGCAGAAAATCAATGGCAAGCATCTCAATTAATCACACCGGGGGCAAATTGATTAGGAGCCTAAATAAGGTCAACATGGTTGTCTGCTTATAGGGTAGGACCCCTTAATCATCATTTTATCTGCAATAGGCTGCGGAACCTGCAATCACACCGGCGTCGGGAGCGTGGAGGGGTTTGTTTTTTTTTTTTTCCACTTATCACCTGCAATCGCTAGGGCCAGCGGCACAGGAGCCGTGGCTCTGCCATAAAGGAGCTAAATTTGAACGTGCAGCAACCACAGCCACGAGACCTGGGCAGGAGCCCCCGTGACCCCCCTCCCCCCCCCGAGCCCCGCCGTCTCCTCCGATTCCGGGGGAAGACAAAAGCAATTAAGCGCTGCCGCTCTGGGGGCAGCGCCTTCCCTCCTGACCCCCAACCCAGCAGCTCGTGCGGGAGATTTGATTAGCCCCGTCATTATCTTAGATTGCATACCTGAAAATATTGTTAGTGGTCACGACGGCACTGAACCCTCGCGGAAACCCAGCCACAGGTCTCTCAGCCACCCCCCCCTCCATCAACTAGAACCCCCCAGGGCTCCTTCTCCGCTCCTCGGGACACCCTGACCCTATCCCTGCAAATCCTGCCGTAGGAACCCAAGGGTTTTACAGCCCGACTCTGACCCCTCGGCCATGGGGCAGGGTATTTTATCTGGTCCCACATCCCCAGCAGATGCTCTTGCACGGGTGTGGGACCCCACAGCTCCCCGGGGGGGCACGGTGGGCACAGAGGTTCCACCACACACTTCCCACGGCCCCTCCGGCGCCCGGCACGACCCTCAACCTCACCCACACACCCCAGCCCAGCATCACACCACTCCCTTTTGTTGTAAATACAGTTATAAATATTATAATTTGGTTTAATATTTAATATAGTCAGGTTAAATAAGCATTCCCAGCCCCATAAATAATCATTAACAGAGAGGGTTCTAATTGTGCTGTTGGGATCCTGCTTCATGACTTATTTAGAGGGCAGACGCTATTCCCATCCCCGGCTCCCCCCGAACACCATAAATTAACCTGCGGCTCAACCTCTTTAGTGAGAACTCGATGGGACATGACAGACGGAGACAGCTCTGCTCCGGGGGTGACCACCACCGAGATCACTCGCTGCCGAGCGTGGGAGGGACGCGGTGGCCAACGGGATGACCGGGACCAAGCTGGAGGGGACAGGGGGACTGGAGCCACCGGAGGAGCCCACGGGAACCCCGAGCATCCCGCAGTGGCTGGGAGCGAGGAAGAAGAGTCAGGAGTATCGGGGCACCCTCAGCTGGGGACACCCAGGGACCCCCGGGGCAGAGGTAGGAGGGTGAGGGGTGGTCACCCAGCATGGGGGGGGGGGAAGGGGGCTGTGTTCAGCGCCCGCTGCTCCGGGGGGGAAACAAAGCACATCAGGGAGAGCGGGGGAGGCTTTTATCCTAAATACAAACCTACTGTAAAATTGATTGGAAACAATAGCCAAAAAAAAAAAAAAAGAAACAAAAACCCAAACCACACAAAACCCCGAGTGCACAGAGAAGTGGCCAGAGGCGAGCGCTCTGAAAGCGCAGGGGAACGGAGACACAGAGGACAAGGAAAGTGCAGGAAAACCGCCGTGAAAGAGTGTTTTCCCCTTAAGGGATGCGTTGATGCATTGCTTTAAAAAACGGTTTGGCTTTCTGGTTTTTTTTTTTTTTTTTTTTCCTCTCTGTAGCTTAATTTCATCTTGAAATGAAAAACTACAAAAGTAAATGGAAAGAGCCCTCTCCACCAAGCCCGGGAGGCCGCTCGCCACCGCTGGGCTCGTTCTGCTGGAACCGCCGGTGCCCTCAGCCCTGTCCCCTGGCAGGGACCTCCCCCCGTGCCAGGGGTGAGGGGCACCAGGGAAGCAGCTCCGTGCCCAGCTCCAGATGGACGCGCTGCCACATCCCAGGAGGAGCGGGGACACCTGGACACTGCCCCTCTTCCCAGACACCTCGGGTTGCTCCTGCTCCTGGGGGACCCGGCTGGTGGCATCAGGGTGGTCACACTCAAGTGTCTGTCCCCAAAGGTCACCCCATGCCCTCCAGCCACACAAGTGGTGGTCCAGGTAGGCCCTGCACCCCAGCACAGCCCCTGGGGTGGGGGCACCCCTCCTGCCCCCCAACAGCAAGATGTCCCACACACCCCAGTGCGGACAGGGAGGGGGTGCATCCTTCCCTGCGCAGGGATTGAGTTTCCATCGAGCTGGGGCAGGGACCCAGCGGGGAGGAACCCAGGGTTTCCATTTCATCTCAGCACCGGTTCCTCCTGCTCAAATCAGTGCATTAATCAAAGAGTTTGGCCAAGTGTTAATGCTAATGAAGCAGCAGCGCAGCTCTGGCAGGGCAGGGGGGAGCCCCCCCACAGCACCAGTGCCTGGGGCAGAGCCAGGGGGGAGCCCATCCCCTCCCAGGGGCTTCTGCCTGACCAGGGAGGGTCACGGAGGCTGGGCCAGCGTTAGCCCAGTGTCACCACTGGTTGTGCATGACAGCCTGGGCAAGCGGCCGGTGAGCTCCAACCCCTGGTGAGCATCACCCTATGCAGCCCTGGGGGGGCTCAGGACCCCACTGCAGCATCCCCAGCATGTCCCCTAAACTGTGCCACCATGCAGTACCAAGGATGTCAGATAGACAGGACACCTGCAGGCATCGGATGGACATACAGGCTCCTTTCCCAGCCCTACACCCTCTTCATTATCCTCAGATCCCCACAGGAGAGGAGCGTCCTGGGCTGTGAAGCACAGAGAGATCCCCAGGAGGTTCCCCAGCCCCGGGGAGGGACGCAGCAGAGGGGACACAAGGGACCTTGAGGTGACAGCCCCTCTGGAGCAGTTTTCGGAGTCGCTGGGACGTTCGCTCCAGCTCCTGCTCAGCCCAGAAGGTTCCCCCTGGCAGAGCCAGGGGACAGTCCCCAGCACACGTGTGGCAGGGCTGGTCCCGGCCAGTGCCAGCCCCAGCTCCGAGCTGCAGCTCCGTGGAAAACGGCGTATTTTATCTTTATGTGTCAGGATTTATATAAAAAGGGGATAGTTCAGCTCTAAATGTAATGAGTTGGAAGAACAGCCCTCCAGTGGCTTCCTCCAGCGCACACGGCATCAATAACATCGATTGCTAAAAATAACTAATAACCCTGGCCTGGCAGGGCCAGGAGTGCTCCTCCCTGCGCGGGGTCCCGAAACCGCCCCCGCAGCATCCCCCCAGCGCGGGTCCGGCTCAGCGAGGATGAGGATGGGCACAGCATCCCCAGCACAGGAGGGTGACGGGTCCCAGCACCGCGGGAGGGACGGGATGAGCAGAGGGGACGGCGGGTGTCACAGGGGGGCAGGGTTGACAGGAGGGAAGAGCCCAGTGAGGAGCTGCCGGTAGGAGAGGATGGAGGCAAAGGGATGAGGAGGGAGGGACAAACTTCCCTTCCCGAGTGAGAAAACCCCTCCTGCACCCACAGTCACCAGCTCAGGGCCTCACCAGGGCTGGGCTGGTCCCAGCACTCTTGGGTCACCCCCCCGCTGCCACGACCACCCAAAATGAAGCCACAGGAGGAGGTGACAGATGGGAGAGGAGCACCAACACATTTATGCCCGTTGTCCCTCTCTGCACACAAGGACCTGCCGGGGCTCTCCCTCTGCAGAGCCATCACTCGGGACTTGAAATCCTGGGGAAGCCCCTGCAAGACACGATCCCTCCCCTGGAAATTGATATGAGGGGACTGGTGAAGTCCCCGTGTCCAGTTTCTCTGATCCCTCTTCTGCCATTGCACATTTGCAGAGGGGCACGGGATCGGCCCCCTGCCTCCTCCCGAGGAGAGGGTGAGAGCTGGGATCCCCTGGGGTCAGCAGCACGGCACGGAGCGCTCCTCCTGCCACCCTGCCCTGCTTCCCAGAAAGGGACCAAAAACCGAGGAGGGAAGGGAACTGTAAAGCAGCAGCCCACAGTTAGGGAGAGAGAGTTATTCAGTCTGTTGGAAATGAGTCTAACTTAATAGAGAAGAAATAAAGTGTTTTAAAATTAACGACATAAATGTCAGCCCCGATCGCGGGGATATTAAACTATATGGTTATTTGACTGCCTTCTGCAAAGTTACCTCTCCCGCACATGCCTGGAGTCGGAGCGAGCACGAACCCCGCTGTGCCCCGGGGTGGCACCAAAAAACGCTGCCCCTGCCCAAGGGCAGCACCAGCCCCTCTCCAGCCACCCCCCGGGGCCACTGCCAGCCCCCTGGCACAAGCCTCTCGCTGCACGGTGCCAGGCAGCCGTGGCAGAGGCCACCCGGTGACCCCTGGAAAGCCACCTGCTGCCAAGAATACAACCCCATTCCCCACAACAGCAGGGCTGTGTCCCCCCTGGGCACGCAGCCCCCTCCACCGGGCCAGCAAAGGGCACTGGGCACAAGCCTGGCCGGTTCCGGTGGCTGAGCAGCAGCAACCAGCCTCTCCCACACCAAAAAAAAAAAGCCCTTAAACCCATCCAGGAGCAGAGAAAACACACGCTGTTCCTGTAAAAGTAATTTTAAACCCCCAAAGACTCTCGTCCTGATGTTGGCAGAGACGCTGCCAGAAACTGCCATCGGAAACAAATTAGTCCATGGAGCGCGGTCCTGCGGGAACGAGGTCACTGCGGCGCGGGGTGGGTGGCTCTGCTGCCACGGCCACCATCCTGGCCACCATCCCGGCCACCATCCCAGTGAGTGTCCCGGATAGCATCCTGGTGAGCATCCCGGCTGGCACGGCTCCTGTGACCCCCTGGCCCAGCAAAACCATCACCCAAAGCCCCACGGGAGCCGCAGGGACGTGCAGGTGCCCGGGGCATCGAGGAAGGGGAGCGTGCGTGCCCAGGAGGGAACACACACACACGTGGAGGGGGGCACAGCCAGAGCCCCCTTATTTGTAAATAATCCTTCATTAATGAGACTCTCAGTAATAGATGGCTCAATGTTATTCCGGGCAGGGACGACGGCAAATCTCCATCTTTCCACTTTTCAATTACGTCTTCGGGGAGGGAAGCAGGAACTGGCCAGGGTGAATTAGAGAGACTTTTGTCGCGTTTAATATCAATTCATTTTGCAGACTGCTGACGCAGCGGGATTTCACAGCTCGGAATTTATGGTTCTTTTGAGAGACATGCGCAAAAAAAAAAAAAAAAGGGGGGGGGGGAAAAATACTCTGCCATCAGCACAAAAACATAAACTCTACTGGGACAGAGCAAGCGTCCGGGGGGGAGCCCTCGGGGACCCCCTGGGGAAGCAGCCGTCGGCCCAGTGGGGTCCACAGCACCCAGTTGATCACCATCAGGAGAAGCCCAGCGAAGGCTCCCAGGACACCCAGAGCCAGGGTGCCCGTGTCCCACCGTTGGCACCTCCCGGGTCGCTGCCCGCTCCCGGCTCTCGGGCAGAGGCGCTGGCAATAAGGGAGCCGTTACTACGCAGTGCTATTCAGCCCCAAGGGGGTTTTATGCAAAATGACACACAATATAAATGACTGTTGTAAACAGAGAGTTTAATAAAGGGCTGTGTGTGAATTTACAGCCTCCCCAAGGATAATTAAAATTATTTATCTACTTACCTAGCTAGCCGCCGGAGCAGTCTATTAATTATTATCTATTATACACGGCCTGCTTTGCATGCTGCCAGCGCGTTGCCTGCCGTCACCGTCCGACACGGACGCACTGCAGCATGGGCACCGGGGGCTGCCCGGGCCCCTCGCAACCCCCCGGGAGCACAGGGTGCTCGTGCCTCGGGGTCCGGTGGTCCTATGCCAGCCTGCACCCAGGGACACCCTGCCCGGGTTTGTAAAGCACCAGCCCCGCAGCGCCTGGAGCAGAGACAAAGCACCAGGATGATGGTCCCCAGTGTTGGCATCGCAGCCAGATGCTCCAGGGGATGGGGGGAGGAAGATGCCACCAGCATCTCCTGAGCTGGGCACCCCCAGCAGCCCCCACTGCCCTGCACCCCATCGAGAGTGGAGGGGAGACAGCGAGGGCAGTGGGTGCTTCGGGGGGGTGCCCAACCACTGGTGTATTGGGGACACCGAGAGAGACACGGGCATGTCCCCCCGTGCCCGGTGCTGGCAGGAGGAGCGGTGCCCACCCCACAGCCTGGCACAGAGCTACCTGCTCCTCTCTATTTATTAGTGTGACAGAGCAATCATCGGTGCGGAGGCACCGGGATCCCCCCGGCTCCTCTCTGCACATAAAGAGACCTCAGGGGGCTCCAGTGTGCGGATACTTAACATTGTTTTATGAGCTTAATAAACCCAGACGATGCTACCAGAATCTCCAAACCGGCCCCCAGCCCCCCTCGCTGCGGGAGCAGGGAGAGCCACCATGGCACGGGCCACCGGCACGGCTCCGGTAGCCTGGCTGGCACCTGGCACCCTGGGCAGGGCACGGTCCCACAGCCCAGGGGGGCTGAAACAGCTTGTCTGGAGCGAAGGATCCAGCTGCTCATGGCCACCGCGGGCACCGTGAGCTGTCAGCTCCCGCCATGGCACCATTAATCACCGCCATAATTGCTCACCCTGCCCCATCCTGCCCAGCTCCCGGTGGCACCCGGTGCTGCTGCCAGCGCTGGTGCTGCCAGGGACCCCCGCAGCCCCTGGGGACATGCTCGGACATCGATGGGACCTTCCCCTCCTTGGCTTAACCCAGCTCCGGTGGGTTCTACCTCCGGCACGGGGGTCCCGGCTGGTGGCACGGGGCAGGACAGCCCCAGGGGTTGGTGGCACCTGAGCAGAGCACCATGTCATCCTCCTGCAGACGCCGAGGCAGCGGGGCTGTGCTGCCTGCCCCTACCCACCGGAGCATGGGAGCAGCTCCATCCTGAGGAGCTGGAGCCCTTCAGGAGGCTGCTGGGTGCTTTAACCTGCCGGGGTGGCTGGCAGCGAGGGGCTGCTCTCCCCCCGGCGCCGCCTGCTCCGCTTTGATCCCGCGCAGTTCCACTTCCAGCCTGGCAATCTAATAAAAGCCGCGTGATCAAATTCCAGGTCATTACTCAAGGAAAGAGACCCCTCCACGGCCGGCAGCAAGAGCTTCAAACCAATTAAAGGGAGCCCGGTGCTGCCACGCGCGGGTCTCACGGGCCCCGGCGCGCAATAAGCAAGATGCAAAAATGTTAATGGAAGCGCTTAAAGGCCATGCCAGGGGGATTCTTGTAAATAAGGGCACTCGGTGAGGCGGGGGCAGCTTCTGGGGCTCGGCCACAAGGCAGCTCTGATAAAAGGCAGCTCTGAGCTCTCAATCAGTCTAGGACAGGCTTCTGGGAGAAAAGCTTGAGTGATTCCTCCTAAAGAAAACCCTGGGCGAGCAACCCTGCCTGTGGGAAGCTGGGAGAGCAGCTGAGGAGGAAGAGGAGGAAGAGGAGGAAGAGGAGGAAGAGGAGGAAGAGGAGGAAGAGGAGGAAGAGGAGGAAGAGGAGGAAGAGGAGGAAGAGGAGGAAGAGGAGGAAGAGGAGGAAGAGGA
>QJSC01017172.1:283324-320424 GCA_003697955.1 Calidris pygmaea
GGAAGAGGAGGAAGAGGAGGAAGAGGAGGAAGAGGAGGAAGAGGAGGAAGAGGAGGAAGAGGAGGAAGAGGAGGAAGAGGAGGAAGAGGAGGAAGAGGAGGAAGAGGAGGAAGAGGAGGAAGAGGAGGAAGAGGACCTGGGGACAGTGAGCTCGGCAAAGCAGCGCGTACCCACGGGCTGGGAAGGGGGGAAGGTTGGGCCAAGCGCAGCATCACCGCGTCAGGGTTTGTGAGCGCAGGGCGATGGGGCTCTGCCAGCCCACGCATCGGAGAGTGGGGGGGCAACTCCTGCACCCCCAGGCAGGGACCACCACCCTGGGACAGAGCCTGCCAAGGGCTGGGCAGGACCCTGGAGCTCACGGAGTGCCCACCAGGGTGTGACGAGGGCTTGGATAATTCAGAACCACAGGGGAAAGGACATCACCAGAGACACCTGTAACGTGCCACAGGTTCTTCTGCGCCCCAGGATGGATGGACCCTGCCTGCCCTGCCCCTGCACAGGTTGCCTGGTCGGAAGGAGCAGCAGCAGCAGCAGCTTTTTTGCTCAGCCCAGCTGGTCCTAGGGAGGGAAGAGCAGCACCCGGGGCCGGCACTGCTGCGGGGAAGAGCACAGCCCAGCACCCCGAACTGTGGGGACAATGCACAGAAAGGCAGCTCCTGCCACGCTGCCCGGGCTCCTCCTGCTCCCAGGGCTTCGGGAGCACCCCAATGGCCACTGCCGGGAGCCAGTGTCATGCCCAGGAGGAGACCCAAAGCACCCAGAGCCACAGACACCGTGCAACTGGGATTTCAACCGGTGCGGAGACGGGGCAGCAGCCTCTGGACAACCCCTTGGATCCCCCACCTCACCGGGGTCACCTCACATTTGCCAGACCACACAGGACGGTGCCTTCGTGCCCCCCTGGCCCTGCTTCCTCCAGGATATTTATGGTTCCTCCCCTCCTCAATCAGGGCCGACGGCGGGGCCGCTCGCGCTCCATCACGGAGCGAGCCCGCGCCGCGTCGCAGTTCCGTTTAGCTTGCAGGAAAAAAAAAAAAAAAGCAGCCTCAGAGGAGAAACCCACCCCACCGCTGCCCAGGCGCTTGGCTGGGGATGATGGACGATTATGGACCATCTGCACTTTCAGGAGGGGATAGATTTACGAGCGGCACAGACAGCGAGAAGAGTGTCCATTACTATAACTCACCGGCCTCTTCAGAGATATTGTAATCAGGGCCCTCTGCCGCCGCAGCGGGAAAGTCCAGGTTAAGCACTGGCAGGAAGGAAAATCAATTATGTTTTTTTAATACAGTGCTGGCAGCAGGGAGGGGAGGGGAGGGCGGCGCGGGGACCCCCGGGCAGCACAGGGTTGGGGGGGCTCTGCCAGCAGAGCCGGGGCTGAGCTGCCGGAGCGTGGCACCAAGGACCAGGGGACCCTCACCACGCTGGCACACGACATCCCTGGCAACCTGGCATCTTAAGGGGTCTCAGCTGTGACTTACAGATGGTCTGTGGCCGGCCACCCACGCCCCCAACCCCTGGCAGCAGCCTCCATGGCCACCTTCTGCTTGAACTGGGGACAGCACAAGGAAGGGGGCTGGGGAACCCACCCCGATACTCAAATGCAGCAGAGTCCTAGAGGAGAACAAGCCAGCAATTTTGGGTAATCACAGTCACACCATCCACAGGGCCCTTGTGGCTCTTGCCCTCCCCAGGGCTGATCCCCCCCCGACGATGGGTCTGTTGGGGGGCTCATGGGGGGCAGAGGAGCCGCTCTTCTCCATGTCCCCTTGGCAGCCAAGAGCTCCCGGATCAATGCATCTCACCACAGCAGCCAGCACCATGATTTTTTACACATCAGAAGCAAAAAAAAAAAAAAAAAAGACAAATCATTACTTAGGAGAGCGTGAGCAAGAACGGCTCAGAGAAGCAGCCGAGCCCATCACCCCTGCCCGGCCCCACCACCACTGGTGGGGAGCAGCTGGAAGGCAGTGGGGTCCCAGGGAGGGAGGGATGCTCCGCTCCTGCTCCCCATGACTGGCACCAGCGAGGTCCAGAGCGTGGGGTCAGGTCCTGCAGCTCTTGGGAGGATGCAGCCCCACGAGCAGCACGTGCCTCCTCCGCACCCCAGCGCCCAGCCGGGCACGCAGCCCGGCACAGAGAGCTGCTGCTCCGGAGGAGAGAAAAAAAAAAAAAAAAAAGCTTTTGCAAAAGCCGTATCCAACATGAAAAGCGATTTCCCAAACTGGCTTCTGCATCTGCAGAGCAGCTCTGCTCCAGCAGCCGTGGGCAGCCGAGGCCGGGGGGGAGGATGGCTCGGCACCGCTCCGATGCCTTTCGGCGCCTGTTCCAAGACACAGCGGGAAAGGCCGAGGAGGAGGTGGAGAACACGGAGCCAAGCGCCATCCCTGGACCACCGAGGGGAGCCGCCCCCAGCCCCGCTTGGCCAAAAACCAGGCTCTGAAAGCACCTGCCCTGTGGCTCATGGCAAATGCCCGGAGCACGGGGGAAGCCAGCGTGCTCCTCTGCGGACAAGACATCCAGTGCATCTGTCCCAGTGCATCCACCCCAGGGACAGAGACGGGTCCAAGGGAGATGGGTCTGACTCAGGCAGCCCCAGGGGTGGAAATGCCTCGGTCCCCGCAGCCGGGTCCAGCTGGGACCCCCATTTCCCGCACCCCCTCCATCACACCCGTTCCCAGGGGTGGCAAGAACCAGCTCTGCAGCCACATGGGCTGGGGAGGAGGATTCTGCAGGTTCTTCCACCCTGGTCACGCTGCCCATAAGCGCCACGGTTCCCGGACACCTGCACAGCTTCACTCAGAACCCCCCCCCCCCCTCCCCGACCCCTCCCCGCTGCCCAGAGCCCCCTGCCAGCTGCGGGGATGGCACTGCAGCCCCCTCCCTGGTCCTTTCCTGGCACCCACCGCTTCCAGGGAGGAGAGGAGCAGGACGGAGCGCGCAGCATCCGCACGCTCAGCGCATCATCCCGGGAGCGAGCGGGGCGGAAGGAGGGAGCAGACGGGATCTCTGAGCAGTGGAGGCGAGGAGAGAGATACAGGTTGAATAACAGCGGTGAATTCCCCTGAGCTTTGGTGTTTTTAATGGTGGATTAGACTGTCAGGCAGCAATTAAACGGTGTAATAAAAAGCAAAGTGCTCGTATTTCAAGGTTCCTGCCTCCCCGCTCGGCGGGGAGGTGCGGGGCAGGGGGTGCTCCCGCTCCCCACAGGGTCCAGCCTGGGGTTCCCGGGGAAAAGCAGAGAACATGTCAAAGGAGGTTTGCCCACAGATTACACAGGATCTGTCAGATGTGGGATTACGGCGCGTAAAGCTGTGCAAACTTTCTTCTGCAGCCTTTGAATGAAACGCTCCTCGTGCCGCCTGTGCCCTGCTGTTCAGAGACGCGCAGGGTCCCCGCAGAGCCGCAGCCCAAGGAGCATCGCTTTTGTTTCCCTCAAATTGGGTGGAGAGAAGGAAAGGCAAACAGTTCTGAAGGTTAAAGGCAGACGAAGCCGGCAGGGGCTCAGCCCGACCCTCACCATCGCCTCTCACCCTCCTGCAAAGCAATCAGGGCAGCCAGTGGCTCCCGCTGCCCCCCGACTCTCTGCCCCCCAGCTCGGAGGGGGCCTGATCCTGCCCATCACCCCAGGGAGGCAGGAGGGATGTGGCAGAGCATGGGGTAACTCAGAACACATCTTCTAGCGCTGGAGCAGAAGGAAGAGGCTGCAGAAGGGAAGATGCCCTTAAATAACACTCCAAAACATGGAAACTTCATCTTTGAAGACACTCTTTACCATCACAGCCTTCATAATTTGCTATTCGTTCTCAAAACCTGCCCCACCGGCACTCACGGCTCCAACCACCATCGATGCAGTTTCTATTCCTCCTCCTGCTGCACCCAGCGCCCTACTCATCCTCATCCTCCTCCCCCTCCCCAGGCTTGCACTCACAGGGGAAGCAGTTTTCCCCAAGGGAACACTGTCTTTCACCACCGGCTCCTTGCAGAGGCTGGGCAGGAGCAGCCACCCACTGCTGAGCCCCTGCACCCAGAGACCCCAGCACCCAGGGCTGCTGTTGAGCCCCCTGCACCCAAAGCCCCCGGATATTGAGACCCCACACCCAGATCCCCCCCCACTGAGGGTCCAGGCGAGGGTCCGTACCCAGCCCCCAGCACTCCCCGGGCAGAAAAAGCACTGCCACACTTCCCTTACTGGATTGCAGAGAACTTCAGAGAGATGGTGGGGAGATGGAATAAATGACTCTTCCACGGCATCTCCAAATGGCACTAATTCGGCTGTGACCCAAAGAAAGGGTTTCCCCAGCAGCGATGCTGCCCCCAGCCCAGACATGCTGGGGCACGGAGGGAACACCCACACACGGAGATGGGGACTGTCCTCCCGTACACACAACGGGTGTCACCGGGGGTGTCACACCACAGCCTGAACTCCCACAGGGACACCGCGACAACCCCGAGCGCAACCAGCAGCCACACGTGTCTGCGGAACACAAGGAAGAGGCTGCAGGAGGGAAGATGCCCTTAAATAACACTCCAAAACATGGAAACTTCATCTTTGGAGACACTCTTTACCATCACAGCCTTCATAATTTGCTACTTGTTCTCAAAACCAATATATTTGAGAGGCATTTCATGCCAAGAAACGCAATAGCAGCAGACGTCCCTCCAACGCCAGCGACACCCCAAGCCCCTCTCTTCACGCCTGCCACCCCCCCCGGTGCCTTCAGCAAAGCTAGGGGTGAGGGCTCAGCCCCCCCTGTGCCTTCTGGGGGGGGGGCTGGTGCTGTGGGGCCATGGCCATTGGTGGTGAAGCCCCGGCAAACAAGCGAAATGATGGTGGGGAAACACAGTGCAGAAGAGGGACTAGCCCACAGCTACCCCCAGTTCAGCCCCCAGCCTCAGCATCCCAACAAGACACGGCAGGAACTACAAAAAACCCAAAGCTTTTAGAGCCAGAGAGACTCTTGGAAACCCCCCAGGGGAGACCCCAAAGCACCACGGGCGTTTCACAGGTGGAATCACTCCAGGGTACAGACCACAGTGGGTAGGGATCCTGCTCCCCACACATTGCAGGGCTGTGAGCATCTCTGCAGCCCCCCAGCCCAGGGATGCTCCCAGCCTTCCCCGCGCTCTCCCAGGGGGCCAGAATCACCCCTGGGGGTGGCTTCACCTCCCCTCCCCACCCTACACTCATCCCCCCCTCAGCCCCTCACGCAGGGTTAGGTGTAATGAAAGGCATGTGCTTTTCTAACCTCATTGTGCATCCCATGTTTAGGGCCCTTGCTTTATCAGTTTTTATCCCGTGTAATATTCATCACACTGGTTTATTTATGGGCCCCCTCTTCGGGAAGGTATTTTTCAGGCCTGGTGAATAAAACATAAGCCTTTGCTGCTTGTCAGAGCGAATGCGGCTCCTCTGATGTCAGCCTGACTAACGGCCTTTGGTTTTCTCCAACGACTGCACTTTGAGAGAAATTTATTTGTATTTGGGTTCGCGTTGGTTGGGGAGATGTGAATTCTTTTCCCTTCAGAATAAATGAAGCTCCAGCTCTCCCGGAGGGAGGGGGGGAGTGGGATGGGTGGGCACAGACCCTCAGCCCCGAGGGACAGCGTGGGAGCAGGACCCCAGCAGATGTGTCCCCTCCCGGACCCCCTCAGTGTGGTCCCAGGGGTGGCAGAAACGAGGACCCAGCTCTCAGCGCTGCCCCACCACTGGAAAACCCCCCCATCCGGCATGATCTTGCCCCCTTCATGGTTGACCATGGGGCAAACCCTTCCCTCCCTCGGTTCAGGAACTCCTGGCTGTGCCCCAAAACTCCTATTAACAAATCAAACTGTAAAAAACCAACAGAAGCAGCCAGGAGATTTCCCTCCATCATCTGCTAATTTATAGGGTTACTGGTGTCAGCAGTTTAAAAGAAGCAAAAATTCTATCAAAGAGCCACTAAAACCCGGCGCTGTGCGCTTTAAAACAATCACAAACGTTCATCTGAAAAGACTGCTTGGGATATAATTCCTTGATGTTTAATTATTAATATCCTAGGCAAACTAGTTAAATTCTACTGAGGAGAAGGAGAAGCAATCAGAGTTAAAAATTAGCTGAAGGAGCACCATAAATCATCCTGGGGAGTATTTTGCAAAGTCCCACTGGAGCCGCTTGTGCCGAAAAGGAAGGAGAGGGGTCTGCGGTGCTGGGGGAAACGCGGAAGGGAGGAGAGGGAACAGGCTGCACGTGGTGCCCCGGAGACACCGAAAGGCTGCCGAGCGTTTTCAAGAGCCAGGCACACACCGGCTCCCCAGAGGGCATCCATCCATCACCGGAGGTGGCCACAGCTCTGACCCCCCTGGTCTCGGCAGCGGCTCCACCACAGCTCTGCTCCGTCCACGCACTGACTCCTTTGTCAATACATCCCTGCAACGCTGATTGATGGCGCCTCATCGCCCTCAGTACCAGATAAGCTCCTCTGAACACAGACGTTTTTGTAGCCCATAATATTTGAAGACACCTCACTGGCCTTCCAGGGACACCTCCCACCAGACCAGGTTGCCCCAAGCCCCCTCCAACCTGCCCTTGAACCCCTCCAGGGATGGGGCAGCCACAGCTTCTCTGGGCAACCTGGCCCAGGCTCTCACCACCCTCACAGCAAAGAAGTTCTTCCCCACATCTCATCAAATCTCCCCTCTTTCAGTGTCAAACCCTTCCCCCTCATCCTATGGCTCCCCTCCCTGACCAAGACTCTCCTCCTAACTGGTCACCCCAGCTCTACTGGGCACCCCCATCCCCTCCACCGAGCCCCCAGCCCTGCTGCCTGGACAATTCTGGGTTCAAATCCACACTTTCCTACTGGTTTCCCCCCCCAACTTCCAATTTCTTTTCCAATATGCTTTCAGAAATCCCTCCAAATCCCCCCCAGAGCAGCTCAGAGGGTAGGACACAGACAGCTCAGCTCCACCAGCCTCCTGGATCTCACTGGGTTCACAGGAACCACATACTGGGCCCTCCTGGTTCCCAGATCACGCACTACAGTTTTCTTCCCCCTCTCCTCTCCCTTCTCTCTGCAGTTTGGTTTTACTTATCTAGCAGAAAATAAGAGAAGCCAAGGCTTCTTGCTGCTTCATCTTGATTCAGTCAGTTTTATATCTCACCAATGCATATGCAGATTTCTCCGCTTCTTTATTTGTTCATTAAGACTTCAATAAAAAAAAGTTATAAAAATGCCCCCTTTTTCTTTTTCTTGTTAATTGCAATTTCTGTTTTAATATGCAAGTTGTGCCAGCTCTCCTCGGGGACCCCCCAAGCCTCTCTGTAAATAATGCAGCCGCCCCAGCCCGATACACGCTGCCTGTTCACGGGGCTACCGGGGTCTCCTCCGGACCCGATTCTCCTCCCCTGGCCCCAGCACCAGGCGTTGGGCAAAGCTCCCCTGGCTGGGCTCACCAGGGGCATCACCACCCCCACATTGCATTCCCCACGGGGGGAATTGCGTCCTGGTCCAGCCCCACAGGAGTCCCAGCATCGCAGGTGGCCACCGTGGCCAGAAGAGGACCACTGGAAGGTCAAGATAAGGCCAGGAGGGAGCTCTGCTGAGGCTGTGAATGCCTCCCCAGCACATGGGGTCTACCAGTGAGGGGCAAGGATGATTTCCACCCCAGGTGGATGTGACCTGGGAGGTTGGTGCTGTGTTTCCAAGGACTGACCCCCACCCCCCCCCCCGCTCCAGGGGCTCTGCTGAAGCTTGGGAAGACACCAGGGATGCAGGCACCTCATCTCCGGGCTGCTGTGAGGCTTTATAGATTGCGGTGCCACCGTTCAGCGACTCCCCAGCACTTTAAAAGGCCCTATTATCACTTGCCTGTGTCTTTGTGCAACGCAAGTCATTTCGCTCTGATGTTTCCCATATTGAGCGCCTGCCTCGGGCGGAAATTTTGAGGGAAGTTTTAGCGAGAACGGTTCAAACATTTCCGAGAACAAGGCTGTGGAAAAATGCTGTTTTGACACATAAAAAAAAAAAAAAAAAGAGAAAAAAGCATTCTACAACCCTAATGCTCCAAAACCTCCCCATCGTGCCCCCTGTCCTCGCTCCCCCACCAAGCTCCCACCCAACGCACGCAGCAGCCATCGCTTCTCCCCCTCCCCATAAAGCCAGGGAGTAAGTCAAGAAAACAAAGCTGCAAAGCATCACCGAGAGCCCCAGGACAAGGTCCCATGGTTGGGACACCCCCAGGGAGCAGAGATCCGCTCCCCGGCTGCCCAACCAGAGAAAGTTCTTCATCCCACCCCAAGGGGAAGAGCCTGGCCCAGGGCTGGGAACACACCGCTTGTGCCCCTCCATAGCAACCTATGAGAATCGGCTGAAATAAGAAGGGGCACGGCCATCAAACACAGGCAAATGAAGCTGTTAGAGACTCAAACTCATTAAACGGCTGTGATAACACTTTATATTAATGGTACATTTAATTCATACTTAATTCCAGGGGAGCTCCGGCAGAAGCCCCGGTGGCACCCACAGGAAGAGCAGATAAATGGGTTGTACTTTGCGCTGAGGCAACGAGCACCCGACGCCGCCGGCACGGTCGCACATGAGAAATGTGTTAAGGGAAAATGTATTCTGTGACGTGTTTCCCTGGCATGTTTGATGACACGTCCTCAAGAAACAGACTCAAAAGGGACGGAAAGCTCCTTCAGTGCCCTGACAATGGGGATTGGGGTGGGGCGGGGGGGGTGGTCCACGCCTGCAATCTCTTACCTGCTCTCACGCCTGGAAAACCCAGGAGTGTGGGGAACACGGGGGGGGGGCACGAAGGGATGAGGAGCTGGGACAGCAGCAGCAACACGGCTGCGGAGCGGGTGCTCGCTTGCAAAAGAAGAAATGGGTAGCCACCAGCCAAAAACTCCAACTTCTGGAGTGAAAACAGCTCCTGCCAGCGCTGCCGCAGCAGCAAAACGCAGCAAAATGAACCCAGGAATTAGCTTGGCGTAACTACCTCTAACAGCCTACCAGTCAGCAGGAAAATCAACTTTCTGGTTGCTAATTCTGGATGATTGAACTGCGCAAAGCTTAAGATTTCTTTATGCCATCATTTTTCACTCTAAAAAAAAAAAATTTTCAAGAAAACGCTGGGCTCTCGTGGCAAATGCCTGTTTTGGAAGCGAGCTGCTCTTGTGTATCATATTGTTCTGGTACCGCATCACAATCTATCAAAGTCGGCGTCCCCAGAGCAAGAGAAATCAAAACATCATGAATAAAGTGCAACTTTAAAACTCCAGTAGTCTGACAGTGTTAGACTAAGCCTCCTAACACGCAGCGCTGTATCGATGCTTTCCCCTAATAAAGTCAATGCTGGCCCGGCCTCGCTGCCTACAGCGCATTTGCTCAATTAGAGGAGAACAAATAAGGCAAGAAGCCAAGATGGGAGCGGTAAACACTGCGCCGAGCTCGCGGGGGCTGCAGCACCCAAAGCACAGGTGCCCACTCTGAACCCTCTGCCCGCACCCCCAGCCCCGGGGCTGAGACCGGGGTGCCCACCCCCCCTTTTTCCCCCCCTTCATCCTCCTGCCCCGCTGCTGCCAGGGCTGAGCACCCACCTGAGTGGGCGCAGGACCCACCGTGGGACACCCCAACTCAGGGCAAAGATGACACCACGGTACGTTATTCAGAGGAGGCATCAGCTCTGCAGCTGCTTCAGGACATCCCCCTCCCCAAATCGGGACCACAGCCCCTCGGGACAGGGATGCCAACCCACCCTAACACAGCACAGATTTTTCATTGAGGTCCCTCCCAGCCCCTCTTTACCCCCGAGCCACCAGCACCAGGATGCACTCCGATGCCACCAGAGATCCACGGGTGGTGCCCATGCTCCAGGTCTCCTCGGGGCCATCCCCTGCGTGGGCTCAGCGCATCCCCCCGGAGCTGGGCATCGCTCTGATCCTCCCCACGTCTCCCCCAGGGCAGAAGCTCCCTGGCTGCTGCAGGCAATGGTGCTTTCTTGCCCTCCTGCAGTGCCTCTGGCTCTTGGTGAGCATTTTAAAGGCAATTAGAGCAGCCTGAGCTGTGAGATTTGTCGGCTCGAGCAGGAGGGTCACGCTGGCACAGCTCCACCGCTACTCGCATCGCCCACCTCGGTGCAGGGGTCGGAGCAGAGCCCCAGGGAACCGAGTGAGAGGGAAAGGGCAGATCAGTGCTCAATTCACCCGCACAGCCCTGGGGATTTGGGCAGGCAGGGCGCCCATTTCACAGGTGGAAATGTACACTGCAGCATCGCAAGCAGCCAAGGATGCCCAGGCTCAGCAACGTGAGCTGGCCAAGCACCCGCCCCCATTATGAAGGCACCGAGGGGCCCTGGGGAGCCCCATCTCCCAGTCTGCCCAGCCCACCCTGAGCTGCTAGAGCGGGGCTCAACCCTGCCACCTCCCACAGCCAACACCGAGCGTTCCCCAGTGGGTCCCCATCCTCCCGCTGCCATCTGTGCTGGCACCGAGCGTGGCCATTTGGAGCAAAGGACAGAGGAACCCGAAAGAAAACTCCCCCTGCCAAGAAGAGCAAGCGCCCGGAGAGCCGGGCAGCCGCAGGGCTCGGTGCACGGATAACGGGATGGAGCCGGGTTGGCCAACGTGGCAACCAGCAGGAAATATGGGCACGTATAGCGAGAGCTGCAGGTCTGGGGGGAGCCGGGCAGATGGCAACGCAGGAGGGGAATGGAGACAAGACCAAGGCAAAAGGGACAACAAAGAGCAGAGAGGAGAGGGCCCATGGGCAGGACTGGCCACCTCGTCGGGCCAGCAAACCCAATGTACACTAGCCCTGCTGCTCACTCCCTGGCCCATCTCCATGAGGGCAGGGCGAGGGGCTGTGGAGGCTCTGCCAGCCCTCCTGGGTAAGGAGACCTTTGCTGCCCAGGAGAGACCAACAAAGAGCCCGCTGCCCCCCTGCCAGCCCGGAGCACTGGCAGAGATCACGCCAGGCGCCAGGAACAGCCCATCAGGCAGAAAGCACAGGAATTAAAAAGCCGCCTACGTGGCCAAGTCCATCGCCTCGCGGAGAGGCTCCTCTGGGCTGGCAAGTGGAAGAGAGAGGCCGTAGGAGAAGCATCTCCCCACGGCTCCATCCAGTCTAAGAAGAATGAGATGAGAGCAGACGAAATCCCCCAGGTGCCAAGAGCTCCCAGACTCGCCGCCGGTGCTGAGCCCAGGGAGAGGTGCGGGCAGGGGGTGCGGGCAGCTCATGGCACCACGGGCAGGGTGTTCGGGCAGCTCATGGCACCGTAGGCTTTGCCAACACCAAGACCTCGGAGACCCCTCCCCGCCAAGGGCGGCACGGAGCAGCGCAGGAGCTGGTGTGCTCCCATGGGAAGGACAGGGCTCGGCTCAGCGGGTGCCCCGTGGCTCCAGGACCCAGCCGTGCCATCCCGGTGGCCAGTCCAGTCTAAACCATGACACAGAGCCCAGCATCACCGAGTTTCACGCTCCCTGCCCACGTCGCCTCCCTCCCACTGGGGTCCCACTGCCATGTGATGCCGTGGCTGCAGCACACAGACCTCCCGCAATCCCTCCTAAAAGCTCCTTCTTCACTGCCAGGGCCTTTGGCTGCTCCCCCCCCACCCCCCCCAAGGAGCCACACAGACATCGCTTTGCACGTTTCAAAGCTCTGTCACATCCCACTGAGCTCCTTCTCTCACCACCAGCTCTAAATCCACAACCCCGACTGCGGGATTTCCACCCGGCCGCCGCCCCCGCCAGCGCAGCGGGGATGGATTATGGCACCTCGGCTCAGCAGCAGCGATAATCCTCTGCCTTATCAGCACGGGGAGCAGCCGGCGAGGGCGGCTGGAGCTCGTGGGGACCCCCCCGATGCCAGCATTGCCCACCCCGGCTCCCGGAGGGGAGCCCCTGCCTGGCCAGAGGGTGCCGATGCTGTGGCAGATCTGCTCCGGCCACGGCACCAAACCCAGCCACCAGCAGAGACCCTTTTCACACAACCACAGCCCCACAGGTTGGGGCTTTACCCCCAGGAGATCCAGGGCGGTGGGGTGAGAGGACAGCCCCGGGGCGAGGGCACCCAGCAGGTAGGGAGCCACCTTCTGCACTGATGTAATTAGTTAAAGCAGTTAAAGCACAGCTCAAAGTCAGCGCTAAACGAGCGGCATTTGCTGCGACAGACCCTCCTCGCCCCTGCGTCCTGTCACGCCTGTCAGGGACTCACACCCCTTCTCCCCCTTTGCCCCCCCCCCAAGCACGTCTGGTCCCCACACTGTCCTGTAAAGCCCCCCCCCCCACTCCCCCCAGCCTGCCCTATTGCTGGGAACGCACAGGGCACCAGTACACCAGAAGGATTTAATTGCATGTCAAAATTAAATCTCTTTTGATGAAGAACAATTCAACTACGGCTCTGCCTAATCAAATTAACAAAGTCTTTTTTGATTTTCAATTATCTTCTTCACTGGAACACTTTATCCAGTGCTCCTGCGATACAGCCGACAAGCCCCGACTAACAATTGAGGCATTTTGCTGCGCTTCAGCACGGCTGGATGACCATGGGAGTCATCATCCCCGTCCCCCCCTGCCTACCCTCCCCCTAAAACCGAGCCAAAACACAACTGGGAAAATGCAGCCCCTCACTGGGCACTGCTGGACCCCCACCGTGGGCTGGGAAGCTGCCACAACAGCCCCGGTGGAAGGGCTGCACCGGGACCATCCCATCACAGCACCCACTCAACGCTGCTGTAACATCCTCCCGAAGGGCTGGCAGCCTGAAACACCCTCCCCGTCACCCCAAATCAGGAGCCCAGAGACCTGGGGACAGCCAGCGGCGGGGACAGCCCTGCCTCAGCATGCCCTGCCCACAGCAACAGGGAGAGGGGACCCGAGGGAGCCCACCCACAGGCTGGGGACAGTCACAGCACCCACCTTGGCAGCAAAGCGTGCAGACACAAGCACCCGTCGCCTCTTCAAGCAGCCCCCAAACGGCAGCGCTGGAGCCCACCAAAGGGGACCCAGCAGGATGGAGACTCGTCCTGCCCGGGCCCTGCATTCACCGCTGGCCAATTATCACTCAGGCATCACACTTAAAGGTCACTTAAGGAAGAGAATTGACTTGTGTGAAAATGTTAATAGAGAGGCTGGTGCATCCATTCCAGGGTGCAGAGGGCCTGCCTGGCCCTGGCAGAGGATGCAGCGGTGCCCGCAGTGCGACCACTGGTGCTGCCCACCCTGCCTGTGCCCAGAAAGTGCCTGGACCCCAACTCCGAGGGGAGCGAGGAGGGGCAGGAGACACGTTGCCTCTCTGACCACAGCAGCGGGCAGACGATGGGCAGATTCTATGATGCCCACAATTTGTGGGCACCAGACAAGCATGGAGGCTGCCCCGAGCTGCCCAGTCGTGGGGCATCCAGGCCCTGGAGCTTCTCCATCCCCTTCCCTTCCTACCAGGAACATCAGTTACCTGCTGAGGATAGAGGTCCCTGTGCTCCCCCTCCTGACAGACCCCATGGACCCGCAAAACATAACAGATGGGACCCCAGCACCCCAGAAAGGGGCACATCCTGCACCCTGGCCAGTGTCAGCTCACCTGAGCACCCCCCACGGGCCCTGGAGGGGCTCCGAGCTCCCTGCAGCTGGAGAGAGACATTAAGCTGTGACGGCGGGACAAAATGTATTAAAAGATGCTAATTTAATTAAAAGAACACGACAATGGCTAAATCAGCAAGCGAAGGAGAACACCTCTCAGTAATAAGGGCACAGTACAAGAGCAGAGGGATGCGGCGGGGCCCCAGGGCAGAGGAAGGGGCTGAGCTTCCCCAGCGAAGGAGGACGGGGAGGGGGTCGAGGGACCATCTCCCCCCTCCGGCCCCGCCGCAGATGCTGGGGGGGTGCAGGCGAGCACACAAGACTCTTCCTCCGGATTATCCTCCAATTTCCAGCCTTCTCCCCGCCACCGCAGGCACGTCGGGGAGCCCCCCAGCAGCTCCTCCTCCTCTTCCTCCCTGGCATCATGTCTGCTCCCAAACACAGGCTACAGCATCTAATCCCGCTGCCGGGTCCCTGGGGCAGGGGATGAAGGCTTTATTGGTACCTTCCTCCGCGTCCCCGCAGCAGCCCCCGAGCAGAGCTCTGCCTCCCCCCGCGGTACCGGGGAGCCCCTCCGGCAGCCCCCCCTCCCCCAGTCCTTGCAGAGGTTTCGGCGCAGCTTTATCGCCTTTTTCGCTTAATTAAGCCGTTTTCAGGGGAAACCGTCTGCATTTGTATCGATCCCGAGTCGAGCGGTGGCCCTGCCTGCGGGCTGGCAGCCGCCCCAGCGCATCCCTCTGTGTCCCGTCCCCCCCCCAGCGCCCCCCAAGCTCCCTGCCACGGGGGTCCCCGCCGCCCCCGGGGCCACGGAGGGGGTCGGGGGGGGGGGGCTCGGCCACGCATGTTCGCCGCAGCAGCCAGGTTTGGGGGTAGGACCGGGGGAGCATCACCCCGGGGGGGTTGGAAAACGGGACGACGACAGCACCCTAGAGGAGGGAGGGGACACACACACGCACACCCCTCGCACCGGAGAGCCCCCCGGAACCCCCCGCCGCTCCCCGCCCCCCCTTCCCCGCTCCCAGCCCGGTCCGTTGCGGGCAGCAGCCGCCACCTGCCGGTAGCCGCCGCCGGTCCCCGCCAGCGCTCGGTCCCCTCTCCGGTCCCCTCCCGGCTGGAGCGGCGGGGGGCTGCCCCTAACACCCACCCGTCCCCTTCTGTCACTGTCGCGGGGGGAACCCCGGCCGGGAGCAGCGGCCACTCACTCATTCCCTCCCGGAGTCGTGATGGGAAAATGAGGGGGAAAAAACTGGTGAGTTGAGATAAAGGCAGTTTAAGAGGGACAGAAGAAGCCGTGCACAAGCAAAGCAAAGCAAGGAATCCATTCCCTGCTCCCCATCGAGGTGGGGGATCAACATCCCCAGGCTCTAGCTCTAGGCAATCCTGCTTCAGCAGGGGAGTTGGACTAGATGATCTCTATGGTCCCTTCCAACTCTAAAAATTCAGTGAAATTCAGTGAAAGCCAGTGCTCCATCACAGAAGGGTGACTTGGGAAGACAAACACCATCACTCCAAATGTCCTCCCTCCACACTTCCTCCTCCTTCCCCAGCTCTATACACTGCGAACGGCGTCCCATAGCATGGAATGTCCCTTGGGTCAGCTGTCCCGGCTGTGTCCCCTTCCCAGCTCCTTGTGTTAGTGTTTTACCAGTGCTATTTTCATCCCAAACCCCAGCACTGCACCGGCTGCCGGGAAGAAAGTCCAACCCCAAGCAAACCGGAGGAAGAAGGGGCTGGGCAGCAGGGGCAGGCGCCCTGGGAGCCCACCCAGCTCTGCAACACGGGGACACAGCGCAGCCTCAGACAGGACAAGGCACCCCAGTTTTAGGGCTCTGCTTACCCTTGGGGTGACCTGGACCAGTGGGCCAGGAACCACAGGCCCATCCCATCCCTCCTCCTCCTCCTCTTGCCATCGCTGGTACAGCAGCGAGAGAGCAGAGGGACACGTGGATGCTGCTCCTCCAGAACATCGGTTGCCTCCAAAGGGAATATTTGATTCCCTCTTCATGGATGAAGGGATGGGCTCCCATTCCCGGGTCTCTCCACTTCCACTCCCTTTTGTGCCTTTTCCAAAGAGGGGTTGATCACATCCTGGCAGATGCTGGGAGCAGACGCCTAATGGAGGCCATCTGCCACATTTCACAGGGAAAATTATTCAAACTCACTAGGACTTTAATTTAATCAGCTGGCACTGAAGTGGGCACTGGGCTTTCATGTGAGCAGGTGTGAGCACAAATCGGCAAAGGCAAAAAAGCAGGCGCTCCCTCCCCATCGAGCGAGCCCGCAGAATAGAAGCTAATGGCCCTGCGTGGCCAGCGTGGCCACCAGCGCTTTGCACCAGCGCAAAGGCACGACTCGCACCAAGTCTGGGGGCACTCTGCCACCGAGGAGCACTTCCCATGAGGAAAACTCCTCCAGCAACCCCAGCACCAAGAGAGGATCATTGCAGAAGGCACAAGACCAGATGGGGCATCGGTTAGAGAGGAAGGGTCTACTTGGCCTCGCTGCAGGGGGTCACCCCCACTGCTGACCTGCCACCCCACACCGAGCTGCTCTGAGGGAAAGAGAAGGAGAGAATTCCCACCTGGATGAAACCTCGTCCCTCCAAACATTCCCATCTGCAAAGTGACAGCGATTGACTGCAGAGAGGGGAAGTGCCAGCCTGGCACCGGGAAAAGGGGACAGAAGGAACGGCGCCGTCTGTGCGGTGTCCTCCCAAAGCTCTGCCTCCCCAAAATGTCAGGCACCTTCCCGAGCCCAGCAGCTCTCGGCTCAGACCCTCCTGGTGCACATGGGCACCCTCAAGAAGACATCAAAATGTGTCTGTCAGAGGAAGGAGACCAACACAGCATGGCCTCCACTCCAGGCATCTGCACAGGGATCTGGGATCTCTCCCAGCGTGCGGAGGTCTCCTCACTGTCCCTGTCACAGGCCACAGAGGACACACAGGAACATCCCACCATACCCCCCCAGAAGTGTGCAGTGAGCTCCTGCCACAGAGCAAAAGGTGAAATGACACAAGTGCAACATGGCACAAGGAGGGAGACGGGGGCACGGGTACCCAAAATGGTTCGTTGCAGTCCTCACTTGCTCACCATAAGCAGAACCCACCTGCCAGCAGAGGACAAAACCTCCAGCAACCCCCCCCAATCAATCTGATCAAGAAGAAAATTCTTCCTGACCCCAAATCTGGGGCGCATTTACACCCAAACCAGTAATTATGCCACATCATGCAAATACAAGCCATTTACCATGTTCCATTTACCCAGGTCCTCTCCTCATCCCTGGGAAACCTCGCTCGCCTGCCTGCTTAGGACCCTTCCAAAAGGCCATGGCTCAGCTTAGGTGGAACATCCATGGAGCTGGAATGGGATTGGGCAGAGGGGGAACAGGGATAACTTGGCAGCTGCTCACATTTAGTTTGCACCTTCTTTGCCAGTGTGGAAGGAAACAAACGACCTGTGAAGGGAATGGAGCGCAGTGATTCATTACCCCTGATGTGTGATGATGGCTTAATTATTTTTCTAACTGGGGAGAGACGCTTTCTGACAGCAGGTGCAAATTAATTCTCCACTGTTTTAAGGAGTGATCGGCCCAGGACAAGCAGAAAACTGGAAAACCTAATTAAATCGGGAGCTGGGTGGAATAAATGGAGCGGGGAGTTTGTTTGCACGGTGCTGATGGATATTAACGATTGCTGGTGAAGGCACCAGGGCTCCCAGCAGGAAAAAGTGGCTTCATGTGCCTGGCCAGGCTTTGACACCAGAGGAGGACAGGGCAGGAGGTGTCATGGCAGTCACGGCACTTGCCACTGCTGTGGGCATCCCAGGAAAGCCAGGGCTGTCCTTTGAGAGAGGCTTCTCCTGCTCCACACGTGCTGAAGGGAGGAGGATGCCAACCAGATGTGCAGCCCGAGGGATCCCTGAGTCCCTCCAGGCTTTTCATCCCTCAAGGGATGAGCGCCCAGCACCTCGTGACTGACCCCCCAGCACAGGGCAAGGAGTCGGTCCCACTTCTGAGCAGCCACAGCAAGGGCAAGTTAAACATCTCTGGAGGAGCCAGGGCCTCCAAACCTCCAGCCCAGGCTTCCAGAAGCGATAGAGGAGCGAAGGTGGCTCTTCCCACCCCAACTTCGGCAGCACCGTGTTTCACCACCGCAGAACGGCGCCGGCACCCGCTGCCACCCCCATCCATCCACAGCTGCTGCGATGGAGCATGAAAAATAACCAACACCTGAAGGGTTTTGCCACGGGGGGGAGCAGCCCGGGACTGATCGGAATATCCTTAGCTCCGAAATCAGGGAGGAAAGAGTTTATGTTGAACGGTTACCATGGAAACACTATTTATACTTTCCTGCAGCTCCAGATCCCGGCTCTCCCAGCCCGGTCCCCTGACCCCAGTCCGACCATCGTTCTGTCCCCTCATCCAGGCAGAATGCTCCTCACAGACGCCAGGGTCTCCATCACCCCCTCCGGTCCCCAGCCCCTGGGTGCCTGAGCCCCCCCACGATTCCCAGCAAGACCCCCAGGGCCTCGGGGGGCCCGAGCTGCACCGTGGGGCTGTTCCCCAGCTTCATCCCAGAAAATCTCCAGGGATTTTAAAGGGAAGCGGTGCCTGGAGCCCACCCTGCCCCGTGCACATGCTGCAGCCCATCCCCTCGCAGGGCCGTGGGGCTGCCCCACGCCCAGCAGACCCACAGCCGGGAGAGCACTCAGTTTAATGTTTGCAGAGCTGCTCGAGAAGAGCCAGATGAGCCCGGAGCAGAGGCAATCACTGCTCCCCAGCACACGCTCTGCTTCTGCAGTATCCGAATCCCTGCTTGGCTGATGCAGAGCTACGACAGGGGGGAGACGAGCAGCATCAGGAGGTCAAATGGGTGTCCTCTCCCTGCTCAGCCTCCCGCCCCGGGGGATGCTGCTGCCAGAGGAGTTTTCACCTGCCTAAACCACACCAAGCTCTGACCCTGGGGGAGGGGGCCCTCCCACCTCCCCCACACCACCCCCCCACCTCCCAAGCCTGCCTGCTGGGCTGCTCTGCCAGTCACCATCACCCCCCCCCTCCCCGGCTCCAGCACCAGCAATGCTGGGAAAAAGAGCCCTAATTGCTTTTTGTTTTTCTGTTTCTCCCATCATTAAATCCCTTCTTCATCCCTAATAGTTTGGGATTATATGAAGGTTAATATGTTTCAAGTTCCACACAAGTACAGCTAATTAACAAACAGTCCCCTCAATTCCCTTTAATGCCTACACATGTAATGCGATCGCTGCAATTACCTGCTTCCCAAAGCCATTACAAACCACAGAAAATTAGCTGGAACAGGTGATAAAAACCTTCTTTTATTGGTTCATAAAAGGAGCTGATCTCCGGGCAGCAGCTCCCCGCTGTGCAGCTGGAAGGGGCCAACTCCCCTCCCCAGGCAGCCCGGCCAGGATCACCCCACTCCCTGAGAGCCACAGATGCCATTTACTCCAGCCCTGAGTGTCACCTTCCCTCGGGGACTTCAGCCCAGAGTCACTACTTCAGCCCAGAGTCACTGAGCAAAAGCCAGCCCCGCATTCTACTGACGAAAATGAGTCTGTAATTAAAGCCAAACCCACCCAGGTCCCAGAGGCACCCCAGGAGAAGGAGCGGGGCTCTCCTCCCGAGGGACACCATCACTTGGTGACACAGGGTGAGAGCAGAGATGAAGCCCATCCTGGCCCAGGGCCCTTGGGGCTGGCTCATTTGTCACTGTCCTCAAGCAGAGCTGAGCCACCATCCCCGGGGACACACAGCTAAAGCATCTGGGGACGGGCACAGGGGAAGCTGCTCACCATCCACCCCCAGAGGGACCCTAAAAAAGCAGGAGAGCCCTTCTCCACCCTCCCCATCCTCCCAGAGGATGAGCATCCTCTGCAAGTCTAGGAGGGACCATGGCTAAACCTTTGCCCTCGCTCAGCCCCAGCTAGCCATGCTGGCCCGGCGGCAACCGAGACACTCGCGGTTAAACTACTTCACGTCTGCTTTGGGGAGCCACAGAGGGAGAGACCCAGTGCCAAGGAACCCAACGAGCGCTCAGGAAATTGCTCCGTTGGTCTATTAGCCCTTATTAAACTCCTGTCCCCATCAGGCGAGTCTCAATTTCCAGCTACTGGACGCTGTTGAGCCTGCGCCTGCCAGAGGAAAGAGCTCTCTGACAAATCAGCGTCTCCCCTGCCCCGATATTCACACTGCGACAGCGAGATGAGGACTCTCCCCAGCGCTGGTGGCCCCAGGGGACCCCTGCGGACCCTTGCCGGACACAGGGGTCCTGTGCCCCAACACCCACATCCCACACACAGCAGGGAAACCAGCCTCCCCCCTGAGGCTGTTCAGAGCCAACAGACACAGGGGACCCCTCGCCCCACACTGGGGTCACCCTTCAGCTCCTGGAGGCAGCTGTGAATCAAAAACCCTTCGGCTGGTCTTTGGCAGACGTTTGCGTGTCACACAGCCACCAGAGCCACGCAGCCCAGCGAGGATGGCACCAGTTAGGGGCACGATGCCCAGGCAGGTACCTGGCTCTTGGGGGGTCCTGCTCATCACGCCCCGTCCCACGAGGGCCACCGGCCTCTCCGTAACTGCATCTCATCGTCTCAGCATCCTCCCTGAGTGCCCAGAGCACCCTCCAGTGATGGACCTCCTCTTCGAGAGCTTCTTATAAATGTAAATTGGGAACAGCCTCACAGCACAGGAGGAAAATCACTGTAAACAAAATCTCCGTTGCTGTGGAAACCATTAAAAATAGATTCCCCACGCTCCCCCTTTTGTGCTGGGTATTATACAGCTGGGTTCCTTCATTCCACATTATTATTACTTTTTAATTATGAATAATTTCCTCCCTTCTATAGGAAGACGGAGTAAAAAACAGAACTTTCCAAACGAGGGGCCTTTAGGATATGTTTCAATATGCAAATGAAGGCAAACATGCATTCTGGAGTGTTTACGCCACAGGGTAAAAAAAAACATTCTGCATTAACCCTTCCCATGCCACGTTCCCTATTTTCTCCCCTCTCCTTCAGCTGGGAGGGTCGGGGCACCCCTGGTCCTGCAGAAGGTTGAGGATGAAGGTGAAGAGCAACGGCACAGACGCTTCATCCTTGGAGGGACAGGGACAAGTGGGATGCCATGCTCTCCTGTCAGCCCTGCCACAGACCAGCAACTGCCACGCTTGCCTGCCCACAGCCCTTGGCACCACGTGGTAGGGATGCTCCCGTGGCAAGGATGCTCTCTGCCCTCCCAGGAACAGTCCTCGCTGCTCAGAAACATTAAGACCAGCACAACTTCTCCAGAGCAGCCCCTGAGCATCGCAAGCAGGGAGGGAGGGGGCACAACAAGTCCCCCTCCCACCGAGAAGTAACAGAAATCCCACCAAACACCACTGTCCTGTGGCACCCACCACCCCGCCTCGGATACAGGATCCGGTCTCCGAGCAAAGGAAAGGTTTAAAATTATTTGGAAAAAACATGGTCCCATTCCAGAGCCTGACTCAGTCGCTATTTGCAGCCCTCATCAGCGGGAGAGGATGCTCCTCCACGGGGAACGCGGTCAGGCAGCGGCACCACGCCGGGTGCCAGCTGCGGCGCTGGCAGCATCGCAGCGCGGGCAGCTCCTTGCCCAGGCTGCCAGCGAGCGGGCACCTCCGTCCCCCGGCGGGCGGAAGGCTCCGGAGCGGGCTGGCCCTGGCCCACGGCTTCGCTGGCTCCGCACGGATTTCACAGAGGAGCAGATGGACAGACCCCGGGCACCCTCCCAGCACCCGCTGGGCCAATGTCCTGCCTTGCTCTGCCAAGGCGCTGCCCGGCCCCCACGCGTGCCCAGGGCAGAGGGCAGCCCCCCACGCCTGCCCCCGGGGTGAGTGGGGCACAGAGCACTCGGGGCGCAGGACAGACAGCCGTCTGTCCATCCAGGGCAACCCGCTCAAGGTAAGGAGCTGGCACCAGCCAACACTGATGTGTCAAGGAGACCCCAACCTAATTCCATCCCCGCAGGAGATAACCGGGGCTCTCGGCACGGGAGGGAACACGACTCAATTCAACTTCAGGGAAGTTTCCCATACCCCCTCCCACAGCTCCCCTAAACGCAGCAGAGCAGCACGGCCGAGCCAGAAGCATTACAGCACGGGCACAAAAAAAGGACTGGAAAACCACAAATAGGCCCGTCTGATTTTCATAATTAAGCACAGAAAGTTTTCTGCTGTTTCCCCGCAGACACCGAACCAGTACAGGGCTGGACTGGGGTTGGAGCTGGCAGGGAGAGGGCAGAGGCTGCCCCGCAGCAGGAACCGCAACCGGGAGGTGCCAAGGAGGGGACAGCCAGGTGCGGGGCAGCCTTTTTGGGAGCACAGCATCCCGAGCCCAAACCCTCCCGGGAGGCAGAAGCAGTTCTCTGCCAGAGTTTATTTCCAGCAGAGCCTTCCAGGGTGTTCCAGCAAAGCCTTCATGCCAGCCCATGGCATTGCCCGCTTTCTTCACCCAGGGTGATTTTCAGCGCGCTGCCACCTCCTCAGAAATCCCCCCCGGGAAAACAAAATTCCTTCTCATCTACGGCAACGAGCTCTCGCAGCTCCCAGTTTCAAGTGCTGCCGTGCACCGTCTCTCCCGCTGTAACCTAAATTTTAACCTACCCCCCAGTATCAACACTGAACGTTCTTACTTGCTCCGGCTCGGGGCTAGAAGGGCCATTAGCTGGCAGTGCCCAAGGAACAGGGGCCGAAGACGGCCGTGCTCCAATCCCATGTTCCTTCAAAGCTACCGCATCCCTGCCAGACAGATATCCGGGTTTGATCCAGAGATGTCAAGTGATGGAGAATCCCCCACAGGCTTAAGCTGTTCCAGTGGTTAATTACCTTCCCCGATAAAAATATGCACTTCGTTTCTAGTCAAAAATTTGTCTAGCTGGAGCTTTCAGTGCCTGGATCTTGTTATGTCTCTTCCCTTGCTAAATTAGAGCACTCTGTACCCGCAGAAATCGCTTGATCACAGCCTAAAACGACCTACGTCGCAAAGCCACCTCTTAAACTTCTCTTGGATGAAAAGTTCAACCTACTTAAGCTGCATCTCCCACAGCAGAGAAAATCTTTCCCAGCCCGTGAACCATTTCTGTAGCTCTTTTCTGCACATTTCCCATTTCACCAGTGCTTTTCCAGCCTGGACCCCAGGGGTGGTCCCAGCATCCTGAAGATGCTCCCATCACACACACACGCACCGTTCCTCACCCACAGCATTCCCGTGGAGCCATCAGGGATTGCAGCCACCGTCGCCCTCACGCAGAGAGGGGATGCCCAGCGTCCCACCCAGCGCTGGGGAGGGGGGAAGCAGCCACAGAGAGCGGCTGCTCGTCCCCCCCGTTCCCACCATCTCAGTGTCCCCAAGCCCCTTTGCCAGCCCGTGACCCGCGTCCGGGCCAAGGGGACAGATGAAGCCCTTGCCACCCCGGTGCCACTTCCTCCAGGCTCAGCGGGTCCCAGTCACAGGTTTGTCACTGCCACTCCGGGCGGAGGAAACCACCCCTCAGGGAACTCCAAATGCCTTAAAAACACCTTGGGAGCTTGCCATGGAGAAGGGGGGGGAAGTGTCAGCAGCCAGAGCCGAGGAGACCCAAGGCAGGTCCCCAGGAGACCGCTCACACCGGTGCCCACCCAAAAGTCCACCAAGCAGCACCCAGCCTTTGATCCCCCCCGCCAGGGAGCCTCGCAGCACCCAAGCCCCCGGCCAACCCGGGTCACATCCTATGGGATGCAGCACTGGGATGGCAGGAGCCGGGAGCTGCTCCTCCCGCAGCGATGCCAGGGGGAGGCAGAGGCTACCGAGGGAGAAAATTTCAGCTCCCTGACCCACACCTCGGAAGGGCCCATCAAACAGCTACACGTGGCGACCGCGCTCCTCGAGTAAAATAAACCCAGCGCTGTCCCCAACCCCAAAGCTGAGACGGGGGACAAACCCAGCAAATCACGGGGAATACTCACAGGTTGCCCAGCTCCCGTCAGCACATCCACTCCACTCAGACCAGCCACCACACCGGGAGGAAAGGTCTGCGCTGGGGACACGGCGATGCACAGAAAGCCCCCCAAAATCCTCCTCAGGTCCCAGCTGGCAGCAGCCCCCCCTCCACCACCACCACCACCAGGAGACACAACTTTCCGTGCTCCCCGTCAGGCAAGGTCCTGCTCCAGCCACAACTGCATCCTTATTTAATTCGCAGCAATTACACTCACATTCTGCTAGACAAATAGATTTTTACAAGCCCTCAGTTAAATGTGGATAATTACGGCTGCCTGCACCAGGGGACAGCCCTGCCCGGGCTCAGGAGGAAGACTCACATCCCGATTCCACTAATGCTGTAAATTAGCAAGAAGCGTCCCAATGGCAGCAGAGTAATTACCAGCGATTGCATCCCCCCCCCCCCCGCCTCTTCCTGTGGGCTGCTGCTCCCCCCACCCCGCATCTTCCTCCCGCGCAGTATGTGTGTGTTTTCAGGCATATGCTGCTGTTAATGGGGCTTCTGTCACTTCAGCTGCTGGCAGAGATTATTTTATCTCGGGAACCCTCTCCCCGTGCCAGAGCACGGGCTCTCGGCTCTAAATCATCCACGGGGGAACTCACAGGTGCCAGGGGAACAAAAGAAAAAAAGCATCGACTTTTTGGTCGCACCGGTTGTGCCGGGCAGCGCTGGCCACAAAGGCTCCGACGGCAACGAGCAGGAGGGGGGGACCCGGTGGGACAAGCCCCTGGCAGAGCCCCAGGAACACACCTGAGGCCAGCAGGCACAGAGGGGGCACAACCACAGAGACAAGAGCAGAGAAGGACACTCGGTGCCCATCTAGCGTGGCAGCCGAGGCAGAAGGAGCTGGGATAAGCCTCAGGGCAGGGGACAGGTTTGGGACAGGCTCCCAGCTTGCCAGGACACCCAACAGCAAACCCCAGCATCTGCAGAAGGATGTTAAATCCACCCTCTGTTTAACAGCCAGGTAAACTGAGGCACGAGGCAGCAAAAGACAACTTAAAAAAACAATTAAAAGAGTAAAACAAGCACAACACCCCCTCCACGACCCCACTAACCTTTTCTAGCTTCTCTCCACGCTGCTGTACCCGCAGGCTGGAAACAGGGCTCCAGAGCAACCCCCCCACAGACAACACTTCCCCACTTCTCCTTGGGGGGCTCTTATAGGGCAGCGTCTGCTCCCCGCCCGAGCCCTCGTTACCCCAATGGCCCACAGATGTGTGTGATGAAGGAGAAAGTCTCCTGCAGAGAACGAGGGAAACCCCATCTCAGCAGCAGCTGGGGCTGCCAGGGGTCCTGGGGAGCTGAGGGGTCCCGAGCCCATCCCCGGGTAGGGACACACTGGGGACTCGGCTGGGGACAGACTCGGCTGCCAGCCCGTCTGTGCCAGGTGGAGCCCCTGCCCCTCTCTCCCCACCTGCAGCCGCCGCAGCGGAATAAAGATAAATAACAAAACCAGAAGGAAATCGCCACATTTTTCCAATGGATCTGTCAAAGCCAACCCGTACCAATCCAGCCTCGTGCGGCGCCCTGGCGATGTCCAACGCCAGGCAGAGCCACCTCTCCCTGTCCCCCCACAGTGTCCCCAGTGCAGCTGCACAGACACACCCCCCCTTGCAGCACCGGAGCCACCGCGGTGATGTGTGGGGCCACGGGCCGTTTGCTGTGATTTATTGTGGCATCTCCTGGATGATGGGAAGAGGACGTGGAGCGGCGCGAGCAGGAGGATGGGGCACAGGGCTGTCCTGCAATGAGGATGCCGAGGGAAGCGAGGCCACCTCTGCACCCCCCATCCACCTACAGGGAACGAGTTGGACCCCCCCCCCCCAAACCTCATGAGGTCCCACCTGAAGCTCTTCTGGTTTCTGAAGGCAGACTGGGCAGCAGCTCTGCGCCCCCAAGGCGCTCAGAGAGCTCCAAACCCAGGTCTCGGGGGGGCAGATCCAATGTCTGCCCACTGCTCCCCAACCTGCCAGACCTCCCCGGTCCTTGGGCACTGGCTACGACATTTCGGGGCTTGGGCTGGGGCTGCCTGGGGGAAGAGAGTGCACTTCGTTAAAATAATTGGTTTAAGATAGATTGGAAGAGCAGAGCAGAAGCCAAGGCTGCCCGTGACCAGCGCCGGTGCCGGAGCCCCGCATGGGAGATGGGACCCAACGACCACAGCGATGGATGAGGGTGTGGGATTTACCCTCACGGCAAGCACACACCCCCAGATCACGCCGTGTTCCTCTTCTCCACCTTCTCCCAGGCTCCTCATCCACGTGAGGAAGCCGGGAATGCTCCTGCTCTGGGCTCGATGGCCAAGCACCAGGCTGGCAGCAGCCACGGCGAGGGGGCATCACGAGCTGCTCACGGTCCCGCTCCAGCCCCCAGCCCCGGCAGCACCGCGGGCTCTGCCATCCTGCGCCGGAGCACGGCCAACGCTCACGCTGCCCGGGGACCCCCCGAGGAGAGGGGGGCACCGCTCCATGGCTGGCACGGTGGTGCCGAGCATACGGAGGCTCGGCACGGCTCCTGCCAGGGAAAGCTCGTGCACTTTACCACTGCTGAGAAGCTTCTGTGTTCCCGAAATATCATCTTCCCCTGGGCAACTTCATATGCAAGTCTTGGGACTTGCCGGAGCATTAAACTGACATCTAGGTCAGAGCGAGGAATAGCTCAACGCCTCCAGGAAAAAGGGTTTTCCTTTCACATCCCAGTGCCTCCTCCACCAGCTCCGTACCCAGGCTGGGAGCGAGCACTTAACATGGGTGACCACTTCAAGCCTGGCGTGAAGCAGGCTGTGGGGGTGGAAAAAGGGATTAAGAACATTTCCGAGACCTGGCCTAGAGATAAGTCGCCGTTTCTGGAGTCCTCTCGGCTCTTTACGGTTCCTGGAGCAGCACCACTGCGGGAGAAGGCACTGGCAGAATTTAAAGCCCTGGGAAGGGGCTAGGAAGGAGGGTGGAGGGACCAGAGAGCCCCCGTGGGGAGAAGCCACCAGTCGCTGCCACCTTCAGCCCCGACGGGTGGGGAAGGAGCCCCTGCCCTGTTGTTTTGACACCATCACGCGCTTTTCCCTCCGTAGGAACAGGGGAGACGAGGCAGGGATTTGCCTGGGGATGCGTCAGAAGGAGCAGGGCACGATAGATCAAAGGCAAAAAGCCAGGGGAAGGGTGAGACAAGCGATCAGAGGGGCCAGCTGCAAATCTCGGTGCTGCTGGGGCTGGAGATGAGCTGGGGGGGGGTGGAGAGAGCAGCAGAGAGAAGAGGGTGATAACAAGAGCCGTGAGCGGTGCCGGATCCACGTCCCGGCTGCTGCAGAGGCCGCGCTGTCAGGGAGACAAAGTGGAACCGCTCAAGTGCATCATTGATTTTTAATAAAAGCAGGTAACGCTCTGGAAATCCAGCACTTCGGCCCCGTTTTCTCCTCCCTGGTCGCCCCCCATCTGCTCCCCATGGCTCTGCCCCGGGGCCGGGGGGCTCGGCACAGACCCCGCTCCCGCGGGATCGCCCCACGGCGGGGGCTCCTGCCCACCCGGTTCTCCTCGCCCATCCCTGAGAGGTCACTGCAGGGATTCGCATCCCCCCCCCCCCCGCCCCCGCAGGACCCAGAGCAGGGGGGAGCTGTGGGACGTGGTCTCCACGCTGTCACTTTGCCAGGGACGGGTGCCCCGTTCCACCATGGGGACCGAATCCCACCAGTGGGACCTTCACATGAAACACTGGCCACCGCGCCAGCGAGGAGAAACGGGCAGATGAGGGGGAGCCCAGGCTGCGGGATGGGCATTGGGGACGGGACGGGGACGGGATGGGGACAGGAGCCGTGGGAAGGCAGCGCTGGCCCCGCTCTCCCACCGCAGAGCTCAGCGTACGGCCACGGAGCGGTTCCCCCCCCGCCGGGTGTCACGATGATTGAGTGCAGGATGCAGGCACCGTAATGGTTTCATCAACTTAGCTACTTTTTATGAGAAATTTGTTCCAATACCTTCCCTTTCCCCGGCTGCTGTCACCTTAACAGATGCCAGACCCGAAAGAATAATAATCCTGGCAGGAAACTTTGAACCGGAGCGAGAGGCTTCCCGGGGAGGGGGGGGCAGGGGGTGGGAAGAAACTCATTTTTGCAGGCGCTCAGGACCACTCAGAGATGACCCCGCCGGTGCTGGAAGATTTGCTTGTGCCCTCCTCTTCCTCCCCGGGCGGGGGGGGGGGGGAAATCACAGCATGCAGATGTGATGTACTGGGGGTGAAACACCTTTGGAGAGGAGCCCTTCAGCCCCATCCATCCTGACCCCCCCTGCCCGCTGGCCCACCCCCCTCCCCCCCCCCCGCCCCAAGCCCAGCAAGCACCCAAAATGTGCCTCCTCCCTCCCTGACACAATTCCTGTACCTATTTCTGTCCCTGCCCCACCTCTGCCCGCTCCGCTCGCGGCGCTGCCGAAGGGCTCGGTGCCGGAGGGCGAAGCGCCGACCTCCCGTTCCCCCCCCACCCCCGGCTTCCCACGCGCTGCTGGGGTGCGGAGCTGTGCCCCCGAGCACCCTTGTCACTCGCTCCTGTCACTCGCTCCTGCCACCCACAACCTTCCCAATTAACTCCAGCGCCTGCCTGTCACCTCCTGCCCGCTCCAGCCAGGCAACAGGCTCCCCCCCCCGGGCCTGCGCCAGCCCCGCATCCGGGGACACGCACAGGGAGCCCCCAAAAGGGCTGAGGCACAATAGAATTGTATTATGGGGTAGGCACAGCCATGGGGGGGTCCATCCAGCTCCACTCGATGCTCTGCTGGGGACAGGGCACCAGGGCTGCTGGCCCAGCACCAGCAGCCCCATGGCTGATGGACCCCAGAGCAGCTGGGACTCTTTAGGCTGGAGAAGAGAAGGCTGAGGGGAGACCTTATTAATGCTCACAAGGATCTAAAGGGTGGGTTGAAGGAGGATGGAGCCGGACTCTTTTCAGGGGTTCCCAGTGACAGGACGAGGGGCAACGGGCACAAGCTGGAACATGGGAAGTTCCACTCAAATATGAGGAAGAACTTCTTTGGGGTGAGGGTGGCAGAGCCCTGGGACAGGCTGCCCAGGGAGGGTGTGGAGTCCCCTTCTCTGGAGATCTTCAAGCCCCTCCTGGATGCTCCTGAGTGATGTGCTCTGGGCAGCCCTGCTTTGGCAGGGGAGTTGGACTGGATGGGCTCTAGAAGGTCCCTTCCAACTCTGACAATTCCATGCTTCCCTGATCACGGCCGCCGCGGTGCACAGCGCAGCGTGGGACCGTCACGCCAGCCCCTCTCCCCGTCCCCGTCCCCGTCCCCAGCCCAGGGAGGGTTTTACGCCGACGAGGAGCTAAAGCACACGGTGCCTGAGCAGCGCTGCCCCGGCTGAGCGCAGCCATCGCCGTGCTCCATTCCGCCGTTTCTCCCCCACCCCCGTGCCATTTGGAGTCTTTTCCTTCCATTTGGGCAACAAAAAACTAAGAAGCTTCATCAACCTGGCCGAGGGGGCAGAGATCCCCTCCCCAGCAAGCCAAGCCAGATGTTTGGCGCTCCATAATGAGCTCCAGATCACGTCCCCATCCCCAGCTCCTCTCCCAGCCCCTCACTCTCCGCAAGGACACCCAGAAGAGCCTGGCCAGGACCCCCACCTGCCCCCAGGGCAGCACGGTCACCTCCTGCCACCCCCAGCCAGGCAGGGACGGGCAGCTCTGAAGGCTCCAGGGTCAACCCAGACCACGCTGGGGGATCCGACCGAGTCCCCCGACCGAGTCCCCGGGTGCCGATGGCAGCGGGAGGAAGGGACGGGCAGGAGGAGAGACCGGGGCACCTTCCCCCGCGCGCAGCGAAGCGCCGGGAGCCAACGCGGGGAATCCCAAGGCTGTGAGTGCCAGACCTGCCCTGGTGCCTGCCTTCTCCTGCGAGGAGCTGCTGCTTTGAAATGAGTCATCGCTGGAAGACGAATTCTATTTAAAGGCCGTTATTCGTAGAAAATTGAGTTTTAATAACAGGGCATCAAACGAGGAGAAAATACCAAAACTTCCAAGCGGGGCTAAGTTTCCGTATGTTAATTTATACAGCGCATTCACCGCTCGAAGGAATAAAAATCACGCAGAGAGCTCCTCTCTCTCTGACAAAGCAGCGAAGGGAGCCCTCTCCTGCTCCCTGCTCCTGCCACGCCGGAGCATCTCCCGGCCACGGAGAGCCGGGGTCGGGGCCGGCTACCCCCTGGCCATGGCTACTGCCGCCGGCATGGCCCGGGAGCGGAGACTTTGGGCTCGCAGCCGCCCCGCGCCGCTGCCGCGCTCCCAGGAGCCTTCGGGCTTAGTTTAGGCTGCTGGTGGGAGGGCGGGAGGAGACAGCGCTGAGATTGCTTTAAAAATAGATCAAACCCTCTGCTACGGAGCCATTTTATTAGAGCAGCACAAGCTGTCGGGCTGGTGACACCTTTGCGAAACACTCGGGTAAGTTTTCCCAGATGAATCTGAAAAGCAAGCGAGGGGAAGAACGGCAAAGACAGCGAAGCAGACTTGTTTTCCAACACAAAAAAAAAAAAAAAAAAAAAAAAAAGAAGCCAGGGGAGAAACCTGACAACACTGGTAGCCCCTTGCCCTGTCCCCAGCCTGCATCTCCCAGGCATTTTGGACCAGCTCTGACCAAGTGAACCTGCTGGCACCAAGGTGAAGCTCTGGCTCATCCCAGAGCTGCCCAGCGAGCCTCATCCTGCCGGATCCAGCCTTTCCGGGGCCATTCCCAAACGCCGGCAGCACCACGGGGCAGCTGGGGCTCGGAGATACCACCGGGTCCCAAACCCAGAGAGATGACAGACAATCGAAGCAAATCAAATGCTGCTGCTCTGCACTTTCACCGGAGCTCCCTGGTTTTCTGGGAGGTGGGTTGGGAATGGCAGGGTCCTGGGGTGCACCCCTGCCCCGGTGCAGCCCCCCCAGCTCACCGTCCCCATTCCTGCCGGGATGCTGCAGCCAGAAGCACTCGCCCTGGCAGCTGACAAACCCTTCCAGCCTGGCCCTGAGTCAATCCATCACCTGATTTATGTCCCTGCCCCCAGCCTCCCCCCGCCGGCACACGGCTCTGCCCCAGAGGGGCAAACGGCTGGGACAGGGTCCAGCTCCACCAGAATTGAAGAAGTAATCAGTACCAGGGGTCACCTTTCCCCAGGGGGTGGCTCCCTCGGCTCCTCCCGGTGCCAGAACACAGGATACAGGGAAAACCAGCCAAGAGGAGAGCGCAGCAGCCACCCATCGGTGTTGATGGGGGAGCAGACGGGGTAGAGCGGAGGCTCGTCCCTGCCTGGAGGGTGGCATGGCCTGGCTGCCACCTAGGGAAAACGCCAGGCTGGTGTCCGGGGACGTGGTGGGATGTGCGGGGAAGGAAAGCGGAGAGGGAGATGGGGAAACGGAGCCTGGATGGGGGACGGGCTGCTGGAAAATCACTGCCAGTTCCTCCCATCATATTGGCAGAGCCGGAGCCACGCTCTAGCCGGCGGCAGGGAGGTGCCACGGGAGGACCCTGGTCTCTGCTGGCACCCGAGCCCCCGTGGTGCCTCTCCTTGCCACACCAGCAGCAGTGGGCACAGCTCTCCCCAGCTCCCAGCCATGCCCTGGCCAGCACTGTCCCCCCGAGGCTGCCCAGGCTGGGGGGTGCTCAGCAAGGCTGAGGGTTCTGGTGGTGCTGCCAACTCTCCCCAGGCACAGCAGAGGGAAAATCCAGGTACCAAAGGGGAGGCTCCGGCTCGCATCCCACCCCGAGCCCAGCGGAGCCTCCCCGCGCCGGAGCGGCCGAGTGCCAGGGACAGGATTTATTTCAGCGCGGCTCCGCAGCTCCCAGCATCCAGCCCAGGCTCCCAGTATCCCCTTTTGTGCACACTACAATCGACTCATGTTTTTAGAAGGAAAACNGGGGTAATGGCCAAGTGCTGGGAAATCCACGGCAGGGCCCGGGGATCGCTCGCTCCGGCGGGTGAGAGGGGTCCTGCCCCGGAGGCTGAGAGCCACGTCGGAAAACTTCCATCCCCTGGCCCAGTTTGCCAGGGAGAGGAGCTGATTTCCTCCGCTCCCAAGCAGCTTACAAAGCAGCTGGCGGAACGCCAGGCTCTTTTTAGAGAAATGTTAATGATGCCCAGGGAAGAGCTAATCATGTGTCATGGAAACAACTTTGTGCCAGTCAAAGTGCTGCACGGCCCCAGCCCCGCGCGGGGCGGCCCTGGGGGGGACGCGGTGGCCGCAGGTGAAGGTGGGAGAGGGGCTCCTCTCTGCGGTGGCACCACAGGGACACCGTGGGTCTGTCCGGTGATGGCCCCTGTGCATGGGTTTAGCACCTTCAGCTCCCGGGGACTGCTCCTGGTGACAGTGACAGATCCCTCCTGAACCCTCCAGACCAAGGTGAGAGCATCGAGCATCACCCACCGCTCTGCCTCGGCTGGTGGGACCCGAGGGACCAGGGGATGGAGCAGCCGGTCCAGCCCAGCGCCACGGGAGCATCACCCAAATCATGGGATGGCTGCAGAGAGAGCAGGGTGGTCAGGGTGGGGGTCACAGGAATAGCTGGGGGACTCGCTACAGATGGGGGAGCTCTCCCAGGAAGAACAAAATCCAAAGGAACTGGTGAGAAACATCACACAGGTCACAGGTGGGTGCTGGGGGGGGACATCCCCCACCCGCGCTGGTGACCAGCACCTCTGTCCAGCCACAGCACCCAGCACCCTGAGCCGTGGGGGAAGCACATCCCGGCTCTCCAAAGCCTCCCATGGCTTCTGGATGCCCCCCCTGCTCCACCAGCACACCCCCACCTGGGGATTGCTTGTCACTGGGATCAATTTAAGGGGAAAAAGCTCAGATTTCCGTTTTCCCCCCAGCGCCTTTCGAAGCTGAGCTGACCTCTAGAACATAACGCATTCCTTCATTTACGTGGGGCCCTCCTTGGCGCGGTCCTGCTCCTGGCATCAGCGTCCCGGCGTGTGCCAGCAGGATGCCTGAGCCCGGCCAAGGGACCCTCTCCTGGACCATCACAGGGATTCCAGGGAATCACCAGTTCCTCCAGACCGGCCTCACCTGGCCGGGACTCAGCCCTTCTCCTGAGAGGAACCAGCCACGCCACGGCCACGTCTCGCAAACCACATCCCCAGCACGACTCCCAGCAGGAATCTTTCCCTGCCTTTATGGCAGTTCTCAGCTTACAATGAAGGGCATCGTCTGCACCACCCCCCCCCCTCTACCCCCAGCACCCCCACATCCCCAGGCACATCGTGGGGCAGGAGGAACGGCTGCAGAAAACAGCCTTGGCTCAGATGGCCAAGGGCTGATTCGGTCTAAACAACACAACGGCAAACAAAAATATGGGCTTTAGTGCTTTAGGGCTCCAGGAGCAAAGACAAGAGGAGCTGAGAAGCCCCAGCCTTCAGCTGTAAGGCCAGTGGGGTTTTATTTAAAGCAAGAGGAGTAAATAAAGTCCTCAGCACGAGAAAGAAAGCTCCTGGAGAGCAGACCCAGGAGGAAGCGGGTCAATAACCCACCTGGCAGGACCTGACCGGGGTGAAGGGAGCATGTGGGGAATCGGGGGGGGGCAGCAGAACAGAAAAGCTGGGGTGCAAGGTAGCAGGGGCAGGGCCAGGATTGCTGGGGGGGTGAATGAGACGCTGTGGCAAAACGGTAAAGGGTTCATTAATGATGCAAATAAAAAGATAATAGAGAAAAAAAGTGAGGCTGCAAGACAGCACGGATGAGTAGAGATAAAACCAACCGAGGAGTTGCCTGAGAACCCACTGAACAATCAGCTCTGGCTTTCGGGAGGGCTGGGATTAACGTACTGGGAGCTGCAGGCTGCTCTGGGGAGGGAGGAACAGAAATGGAAACCACAGACTCCAAAGCAGGAGAAAAACTCAAACCCAGCCAATGAGTTCAGCTCGGAGGAAGGAGGAAATCTCCATCCCAGAAACCCACCAGAACTGTCCCAACTCACAGCCCAGGCACTGGCGTGTGGAGCTGCAACGGGCCCCAGCACGGGGAAAGAGCAGCACAGAGCCAAGAACGGGGCCAGGGCAGGGAGAGACGACCCCCCCCCCGACCCCTCAAGACCCCCCCAACATGCAGAACAGAAGCTCAATAAAAACACGGTGGAAATACCCAACGAAGAGGCAGGATTTGGTTGCCTTACCAAGGGCAGCTGGTGCCAAAGTTGGTGTCTTCCTTCAGAGAAGGGGGACCCCAGCAGCTGGGCAGGCAGCACCCCGAGGGGACGGGCTGGCCACGGCCAGGGGGGGCATTTGCCCTGCAGGGAGCAGAGGCTTCAGCCCGGGGTGGGGGGCTGGCAGACCTCGAGCCCGGAGCCACCGAACGGCACAAAGTTCAAAACGCCGAACATAAGGACTAGGCGAGAATTTCTGCTCTAACCTGGAAAAAACACACAGCGAAACATCGAGGTACATTACTCAGTTCCAGGCTGACTCTGAGTCACCATCTCCTGCATCTGTGAAAAAAAGCAAGTGTGTTTCTAGGCTGCCGGGAGGAGATTTCCAGGAGAAGGCAGCCCCGCCGCTGCCCGATGCTCCGCTGCGGCCGCATCCCTGCCAGGGGGTGGGATGGAGGGGGACAGGGCTGCCCCGGGATGGGGAGATGCTCCGGGCAGCGGACAGAAGGACAGAAGGACAGAGGAGCTCATCCTGTGCAGCCCTGCCAAGTCTTCCTCTCTATAAATACGTGGGGAGTGGGCAGTGGGGAGGGAGAGGAGCTGTTTAAGCCAAAGGACAATGTTGGCACCGAGTATAAACGGGTGCGAGAGGCTGCAAATAAAGGGAGGCTGGAAGGAAATTGGGAGCTTTCTGTGCACGGGGAGGGACGGGCACTGTCCGGGTGAGGAAAGGGGTTGTGGCTGGGACCACCTGGGGAGCGGGGACCTGGCACAGGGTCTGGACCCCTTCCTAAAATAATCCTTTAAACTCCTTTTAACTAATACTCAGGCGTTTCACCGTCACCGGAGCTGACAACCCACGGCCACAGCTGATCGCTCCTGTGTGTCCCAGCAGAGCAGTGACTGCCCGCTGCGGGGGGCACACAGAGAGTGGGGGCTTCACCCCCGGCTGCCCCTGGCCACTGCCACCACCACACCGGAGCCCTTCCCACTACAGCCCTGGAAAACCAGGCACCCCAGCTCCACACACTGACCATCGCTCCCCTAATTCCCTGCAGAAATCCAGGCTGCTAATCAGATGGAAAGTTCTCCATCCCATAATAAACAGAGCGTACTATTTATAAACCTGAAAACGTCTTTATTATTATTATTTTCCACCCAGAAAAAAAAAAAAAAAACAACCAAAAAATAATAATAATAAACCCCTTCTCGCACAATACTGTTAAATACACCCCACCAAGGACTCGCAGGTCTGCAGCGCTGGTGCCGCTTCCCCAGGCAGTGCCCAGTGGAACAGATGGCAGCGTGGGCGTTAGGTACCAGCCTCCTGGCAATCTGAACATCTGTTACCGTTAGAAAATGCTAATTGCCATCAATCAGGACAGCACCTACCCACATTTACATGCAAGCACAAAAAAAAAAAAAAAAAAAATTACGTCTAAATTTCTCCGAGTACAACACTTGCTGCATGTTAAGTAACCGGAGCTGCTCGGATGCCGCACGGCAGCCTGGCACCGGCGGCTGCGGGCGATGCACCGCAGCTGAGCGCCCCGCAGCACCCTCTCCGGGCCCCCCCTGCATCCCACCCTGACACCCCCGACACGCAGCAGGAGCCCCCATCTCGCCCCCCTCAGCCCTGCCTGGCAGGAGGTGCCCGCTCCCCGCAGCCCCCGGGGCAGGGCCGGCAGCGTCTCACCCCCACGGGACACGTGGCGATGGAGCAGCTGAATCCAGCTGGGAATTGCCCAGCCCTGGCTGATCCTGCGGGAACACGAGACACCCTCCACGGCCGGAGAGCGCGGGACAGCCGGGAACAGACACAGCCCCACCGCGGTTTATCGGATTGTGGCCCAGGAATTGCAGGGAAAGGTTGGGAGAAGCCCACACCGATACCACCGTGGGCAGCCTCTCCTCTCAGCCCTCGAGGGACCCCCGACCCGGTCCCTCCTTGCCCAAACCCCCGGCAGCCCCACGGACTCCATGACGGTGCTGGGAGCATCTTCCCTGGGAGGCGAGGGGAGGCACCCGGGCGAGATGACAATTCCCGTTTGGAAGCAGCAGAGGCACAAATCTGGGATGGCAAACCCGGGCGCAAAGTTGAGGCAGAGAAGCACGAAAACAAGAAACCTGAAGCTGGGAGACCCCCCGCCCCGAGGCACAGCTCCCTCCGCAGCGGTCCCCAGGGATGCTCCCAGAGCCCGGAGCCGGCCCCGCTCCTCACCCCCGGGCGCTGCCAGGGCCCCCGCAGCCCCCGCAGCCCCGAATGCAAATGATGCTCCGGGCGGTGCCAAGATCTCCCTGTTCCTTCCTCAATTTAGGCCACCTCTCGGTGCTGCAGCCCTCACGGAGCAGGGAGGCAGCTGCAAGGGTGTCGCAGGAGCGCGCTGCCGAGGCTCAGCCAGCAGCCGCGACTCCTCCGTGGCAAAGACAACCCCCAAAGCGCTGGTTTTACCCCCTCCCCCCCCCGCCCCCCCAACTTCCCCGAGGTCTTTTCTCACAGTCCCACATCGCAGCTGGGAGACAAACTTTCCTATTGCCAAAGCCTTCCGACCTGTGCTGCTCCCAGCCCTCTTTGGCAGCAGCGGTCACAGACCGTCGGACACTGTCCCTGCCCGTTTTGGGGGTCAGTGGGGCGGGGTGGGGGGGAGCCTGACCGTCCGCGAGAGGACCAGGATGAGAGCTCTGACTGGCCCCAGCCCTGTGCCAGAGGTGAGGGGGAGACAGCAAACCCTGTGCTGCACTCCCAGGGAGCAGAAAACCCAATTTCTTTGAGGGGGGGGGGAGGGTACATCCCCCCCTGCACTCCCCCCCTGCTTCCTCAGGGCTGGCAGAGCAGAGCGGGGGTCTCACCTCACTGCCCAGCAGACCCTCCCCAGTGCTGGGGGTCCTAGGGCATCCCTGCCCTTTGACAACCCCTACCAGCACCCAGCCAAGCAGCTCAGCCCCCGGGGTGTCACCGCACACCCCCGTTCCCGGGGGGGGGCTGAGCGCCGGCAGCAGCACCGTCCCGCAGCACTGTCCTGCAGCACCTGCGGGGGCTTCCCCGGCTGCAGGCACCACCGCCTCAGCTCCTGGAAAACACTCAGGCTCTTCCCAAAGCAGAGCACAGGGAGCCAGGAGGAGCGATCCGGCTGCCGGGGAGAAGGAGATGGGGCAGAGCCTCGGGGGCCGCCCCCCACCCTTCCCACGGCCGAGGGGAGCGGGGGATCGGGGAGCACGTTTCCTTTCCTCGCTGCCGTTACATCCCGGTTGTCGGGCTTTGGCTCCGTCCCCCCCCCCCCGGGTTGGCCCCACATCCCTCCCCAACCCTGGCTCCCTGACAGACTCCCCACCGGCGCGAGCAGGTTGCGGCACCGCTGCTCGCTCCCCGCGGCTCCCAGCGTTACTCAGCAGCCGAGGGAATCGCTGGGAGC
>QJSC01017172.1:320524-336318 GCA_003697955.1 Calidris pygmaea
TGGGGTTCAATGGTGGGGGGTGTGACATACCTTGTGCAGGGGACACCAGCCACGGGAGCGCCATGACAGCCCCTAGGAACTGCCTGCTCCAGGCCCCCTCCCTCCAGCACCGCCTGGGGACTATTTATGGGGAGCTGAAGTCACCGGCGCTCGGGCTCTGAAGTCACACGCGTCTCTGCTTGTGCTACTTCTCCTGCGCTTCAAAGTGTCACAACACGGGTGCTATCTTTGCCGAGGCGGTTGTCCCCCACACGCTGTGTCCCAGATGCACTGTCGTAGCTGCTCGCAGCCAGGCGCCTCCCCAGCCCCGTTCCCTCGCCAGGAAAGGCTCGGCGCGGGGCTGGCAGGGCGCTGAGCCGGGGAGGGGGGAAGGGGGGGGGGCTCTGACTCACACCCAGCCCAGCCAACAGATAAATATTTGACTTGAGTTCATTTGCAAACTCAATAACGGGGAGGCATGTCCAAGGCGCTCAGGCGGCGCTTGGAAGCGCATCCCCATCTCAGGGCAGCGTGGTCGCCTCTGCCGAGGGGCAGGAGCATCACCCGGCTGTTTCCCTCCCCCCCCCCCGCCCCCGGCAGCGAGAATCCCTGTGGATATTTCCCCCATTCATCCCCAAATCCCTGAGGCTCTACCCCACCTCTGCGAGGCCCTCAGCCGCGGCGCTGACAGCGGAGGCGAGCATCACCGCACCACAGTGGGGTCACCCACCAACTGCCCGCACCGAGGTGGCTCCAGGACCCCCCCACCGACCCCAGTGCCCGCGGGTTGGTCCTGGTGGTCCCGCAGCGAGCCCCGCTGTGCCTGAGATCCCTTCCATATGGGAGCAGCCAGCGGAGCTGCCAGCTCCCAGCTCCAGCGCTTGCCGCTACATCTGGAAACTCTTCTCACCCTTAATTGTTCTTAATGCTTTAACACGCGGAGTGACTAATAAGACACTAATTGGGCGGCGTTAGCAGCGAGAGACGGAGCGGGGAGCGCGGCTGGCAGTGCCCTCTGCGCCGAGCCGGCGCTCTCCCAGCCCCTCAGCTGCCGCTGAGCCGCGAGTGTCATAAATCACTGCAAACCCAAGCGCTTTTCCCTTCTCGGCCTTTCCCAGAGCGGTGGGAAACCCGGCTCCAGCAGAGGGGAGAGCAAAGAACTGCAGATTTTAGCTCTGTCTCACAGCCACCCGCACCCCGGGAGGAAGGGAAGAGAGGACACAAGGTCCTCCCCGGCAGGGATGTCCCCCACACCTTCCCCCCGTCGAGCAGAAAGGTACCCCCAGACCCCCTCATCGCTCCCCTCCGGCCACCGGCACCGCTCACCCGCGGCTCGTGACCCGGCCACCGCCGGGATGGGGTCCCACTTGGCATTGCCCACGTCGAGGAGATGCGAGGAGACGAAGGGCCGCGGGGAAGGCACCCGCTCCCGGGCGATTTACAGCAGCAGCAGCCGCTGCCAGGGCGCTGGGGCAGAGGATGGCAGCGTTTGGGATGCTCCCGCGCCCCACAGAGCCGTGGGGTGACGGCCCCCCGCTGCCGGGGCTGCCCGCTACTGGGGGACAACTCTCGGGCGAGCTCCCGGGGGGCTGCCAGCCCTGCCCACCCCTCGGCTGGCAGCACCGCGCTCGCTGGAGCCACTCGGCAGCGGGAAATAGGCACAAATCTTGTTACACACTGGCTAAGCCTCCCCGGGCATGTTTTCTATAAATCTCCTGGAATTTATTATATGATAACTAGCCTGGAAAAGCTAAATTAAATCCACAGCCAAGAAACTGACTTTCAAGTGTGACCTAATTTACTGGCTGGGAGGGGAAGGTGCGGGGGGGAGCGGGGATCCCGGTGCCAGGCGTTCCTGGGATGACCTCCCCGTGCAGCCGCACACCCCCCGTCCTCCTCCTCCTCCTCCTCGCCGTGACTTTGGGGACGGAGCCGCGCAGCCTTTCATGTCTGAGCGGATCTCGCACTCCCACTCGCTGGAACAAAAGCGCCTCGAGGGCTCCCCTGTCAGATGTTTCTCCATTGCTCATCTTCAAGCCTTCCTTTAAGGAGCTCTCTCCTCCCGGGGCGGGGAGGGGGGGGCGGTTTGGCAGGTTGGGGGGATGATGGGGAGACCCATCACAGGGGGTCCGCATCCGTACGTTCATCCATGCTCCAGGCAGCTCCGCGTCACCCCAGTGAACCTCGTGTGCGGCACCAGCACCGCGTCTGAGGCTCATGGCCAGCAACCCAAACCCTCCACGCACGGCCCCAGCGCTCGGGGAGGGATGTTGAAGGGCAGAGAAAGCTACAGGGAGAAAACCCGGCTGGGGAAAGGGCTCAGTGGCCTGAGCATGAGCGAGCCCACCCCTGTGCTGGTGCCCAGGTCCCAGCAGCGACGGCTGCACCAGCCTGGCCAGACAAGGCACGTTCTCCCAAGGTTGGGCACCTCCTCCCTGTGCCAGGGCACGACATGCCTCCCTGATGGGCACCAACCAAACTGCAAACCCCTGCAAGAAGCAGCACGTCCCCAACCCCGAGGCTCAAGGTCTCAGGAGGAACTCCCCGGTGCTCCTGCTCCTCACAGTAACGCACCGGCTCCGGAGCATCACGGCGCTGGGGGGGCACAGCCCCACGGCTTGCCCCTCCGGCAGAGGCCAGGAAGGACCACGCATCCTGCCCCTGCCTGCTGGGCTCACGGCTCTCTGCGGGAGCGGGGTGCGGGCAGCGCCGGCGGCGAGGGCGACGTGGGCAGAGCGGGGCCGCGGGTGCTCCGGCAGCCCCGGGGGTGGGCTCGGGGCTGGGACGCGCTGTTGTTCGGGAACGGAGCGCACTGGCAGAGCGGCGTGTGGGCAGCTTGCATAATAGTGCCAGCCCACACTACGCCTGCTCCTTCCCAGCATGATCAGCCCCTCGCTTTCATGAGCAATAACATCCACCCAAAGTTTTCTAAAAGACAGGAAAAAAAAAAAAAAAAAAAAGGCTTCAAGGTGATAACACAGAGCTCAGCTGCCTCTGCTGCCTTCAAACTGATTAATGCAGCTGGGGAAATCCATCTGCACGGAGCGAGGCTCCTCTAATCCCCCGCTTGGGACGGCCTCTGCCCCAGCCGAGGGACAAGGAGTCGCAAAATCCTGCCCCCTTGATTTCCGAGTGGGCGCGTGGGGCCGGGAGCGAGCGGAGGAGCTGGCGTGGGGCGAGCAGCGCTGCGAGGCTTGGGGGGGGGGGGGGGGGGATGCACCGAGACCCCCGTGCCAGGCCACACGACACTCCCGCGCTCCCCTCCGCTCACAGCACCCGGGGGACAAGCGGTCCCAACTCCGGGGGTCCCCAGGAGCAGCAGCCAGCGGGGCAACGTGCCAGGAGATGCCACGACACGTGGCTGGTGGCCGGTCCCCGAGCAGCACCCGTCCCCTGGCCGTTGCAGCCCCTCCGAGAGCCGCCTGCACCCTCGGGTACTCACGCTGGGAGGAACCGGGGACGACGGCTCGTCTGGAGGAGAAAGTCACGCTGCCTTGGCTGGGTTTAAATTTTAACTACTCGCTAGTCTGGTGGCAGCTCCCGGTGCGGGCTGGTGTCAGCACGAGGCAGGATTTTAGTCCACGTAACGTGAACTGACGGGGACGGGTCCAAACCGACCGAGTGGAAACCCCCCCAAAAGCAGCCGCGGTGGGGTTTCTGCGGCACGGTCTGTGCCGAGAGCTGGGTCTTGGCGGGTCTGGCCGGGCCGTGATTCGCAGGACTGCGCGTGTATCACACCCGCGTGGTCCCTGCCCGTGCACGGGGACCACCGAGGTCCCACGTGCCCAGGACCCCCACGCTCCTGCAACGAGCGGGAGGGTGATACCCGGCACCCATCCCGGCAGAGCAGCGGGAAGCTCAGCCCGTGGGGCAGGACCAGATGCCTCCCACCCCCCCCCTTCCCACAAAGAAGCTGTGGCTTCTCCCCACGACGCTCCCCTTCGCCAGGTCATCTCACGACAGCCTGGACCTCGGGCACTTGTGCCACCGCGGGTGGGCACGGGATCGGATCCCGGTGCTGGTACAAAGCACAGGACGGGCTGTATTGCGGGGCTGCTGCCCCTGGCACAGCCCGTGGGAAGCAGCAGCTTCATCCTCAACCCAAAACCCTCTCCGTGTCCCCCCCCTTACCTGGGTGCTCGGTGGGAGTGACGTACCTGGGGGCCGGGAGCAGGTCCCTGGTGCTGCGGTCGCAGGCGGGAGCTCACGCTGGCGTCGGGCCCTGGGAGCCGTGGGGAAGAGCCGTCGGGGTCTCAGAGCAGCAGCTTCTCAGCCTGGAAGAGAGAGGGAGAAGGCTCCAGTCCCGTCCCTGTGTAGGCTTCGCTGCTAATAACGGAGGAGGACGCGGCAGAGCTCGGCGCCTCTGAACGCCGCGGCTCCCAGGGACTCGCACGTCGCTTGTCCCACTCTTTTAACAGCAGAATCATCTCACGGCTGGAGAGCGGCGTTGGAGCGTGGCCCGGCTGCTCCACACGCACAGAGGCAGGACCCTGCCCACCGGCAAAGCCCCCCCAGAGAAGGGAAAATGGGTCCAGCCCTGGGGAACGGGGCTCAGCTGCAAGGGGTGCACAGAAGGTCCCCCCCCAGAGGAACCACATCCCCAGCTCCACTCTGATGGAGGATGCTGAGGCTGGTCCTGCCTCCCTGGGGAGCACAAGTCTCAGCAGAGCACAAGGGATGGGGACAAGGAAAGGCCAAACCTTCTTCTAAAGGAAAAAAATACCCCCCTGACCTCCCCGTTCCCCTCCCAAGGCTCCTCGGAGGCAGCCCGCAGTCCCACGTCACTCTCAGCAGGTCTGCTTTGGTTTTTGCCTGACCCAGGTTGAACGGGGAATAATTTAACAGTTTGTCCCCCATTGTAACGGGACGTTTTTCCCTGCTCCCCAGCCCGGGGCAGCCCATCCATCACGGCGCCGAGCGGCGATGTCCACCCCACGACCTCCGCCGGGCAGCCCCCCCCCCCCCCCCCCCCGCCCGCCGTGAGTTATGGTGCCTGCGCCGCGCGGCGGGACGGGCTCGGGGCTGGCTCCGCGCCGGGAGCTGAGATTTATCCCCTCGGCGGAATAGGGGGCAGAGGCCGGGAGATAAGTCACAGCAAAGCTGCAGGAGCGTCTCTCAAGGTCCCCCAAGGTTGGCTCATTAAAAAGCAAGGAGAAGAGGAAAGGGGAAAAAAAAATAAAATAAAAATAAAAAAATGCCCGCAGTGGTGTGGCTCACGATCACCCTCCCGCCTTCACGGCAGCCAAATCCAAGAGGGAAATGAACAGGGGCCGGGGCTGCAGCCCCCGGGGAGGCTGGGGGTGAGCGAAGCCACCAGCATCCCCCAACACCCGTCCCAGGAGGACCCCAATAAAGGAAGCAGCGTGGTGCCTGGATGGGGATGCCACCTCCCAGTGGCGCAGGGGCCAGTGAGCAGTTGACAGGCAGCCGGGAGGGTGTTGGGTCTGGCCAGGGGAGGACACGAAGGAAGACGGGCAGAGGGGAGCCAAACACAGCACAGAGCTGCCCCATGGCTCCCCGGCCTCCCGGAGGAGGAGATGGCCAGGGCTGTGGGGTGAGCTCGCCCCTGTGGCCGCCTCCATCGGCACAGAAAGCCCACGGGCAAGCAGCCCACAGCTCCACAGCCAGAGGTGCCCTCGGCCCCACATCGCTGCCCTTTCCACAGCCCCACCAGTGACACCCATCTCCCCCTCTTCAGGCTCCAGCATCCCCAGTGGCCAAGCACAGACGGATATCTCTGGTGGCACGTGTCCCCCTTCTCCAGGAGCAGCTGGAGTGGCCACAAACACACTGGGACCATCACCTGCAGCCCCCCCGGCTCTGGGCTCTACCCCAACTCCCAGGCACACGACAGGAGCGGGCACCGTCCCACCATGGGAACCCATCACCGCTTTTGGGGAGAGAACACAGAAAACCCCCAGAGAAACCGTGAGCAGCACAGAAACTCCCCAGCCTCCCCAAACTTGCTGGAATTCCCCTTCCGCCTCATTAGTCCTGCTCATTAGGCTCTGCTCCTGATTAGCACGCGCGGAGCTACGGCACAGCTCAGCACAACTTCAGGCTGGGAGGGAGCTGGGTGCAAGGGCTGGGAAGAACACGAGGATCATCCCCCCATGAGTTCCTGCCCCAGACAGGGGAAAGAACTTCACCCAGAGATCGCTGAAACGGCAGCTCCCGCCTGAGCCCAGCTTTGCTCTGGAATCATTTCCCCGGGGACGTCAGCAACCAGGGGCCCTCTCCCCCAAATCCCAGCCCAGAACAGCACTGGAGGCAGGAGCCCCTGGGTTTCCTCCCCGACACCTTATTTCCAACACGAACTCATTTAGCTGCAGCTTCCACGCTCGCATTGCGGGGTTTACCCGAAGCCGAAAAAAAAAAAAAAAAATCCCCACGCACAGACAGCGAGTGCAGGACACGACATACACCAGAAAAACCCAACAGCCTCCCTAAAACGAGATGAACGCAGTCATATTTTCTCAGCACCTTCTATTTTCAAAAGCAAACCCACGTGTGTGCAGGGGGACGGGGACGGCGCGTTCCCAAACGGCGGGTCCCCGGCAGCATCCTCCTCCCCGCCCCCCCCCCCCCCCCAACTCAGGGAACTCGGTCCAGCCATCCCCACGGAGCATCTCCCCCAGGAACCACCATCTCCCCCAGGAACCACCGGGTTTTTACTACACAATAAACCACCCCCATTAGATCTACGAGCCAACCCCCCCCACGCCCCGGGGGGGCTCAGAGGTTTTATCCAAGCCAGCAGCACCCCAGGGGGGGAGAAGGGAAGATCCAGCCCGCAGCATCCGCAATCCCAAGGCCAGCCCGAGGGCGGCTGCTGCAGGAAAAGGGGGGGGGGTGTGGGTGCAGGACCGGGGCTGTGACCGCTCATTTTTGGGAGGCTGAGCCCCTGCCGCTGCCCCCGCACTCCCCAGANAGCGGAATTTTCTTTCAGCAGAAAACGCACTGAAGCAGCACTTCCAGCCCTGTGCAGCCCGAGATACAGCTCCTGCTCCAGCCCAGATCAGGAGCTATTTCCCACTTATCTGTGCCCAGGCTGATATCTGCGCAGCAGAACACGCCGCTGGGTAATAGGATTTTGATGCTGAACAGAAGATGGTTGTTTTTTTGGTTTTTTTTTTTTTTCCCCGAGTCTCACTTACGTCACACCTGGAGGTATCCATGGCCATAGAGGTGACACAGAGGAAGGCTAAAGAGTTTCAACTCTTGCGCTGAGGGAGCAGCTTCTCCTTTAGCTGCAAAAAACAGCAGAATTAAAGCGATCTAATATTAGCTGCCCGCTTCGTGCCCCCACACCCCCCCCCCTTCCAGCACAGCCCCGGGGAGGGAGAAGAGCACACCCCGCTGCAGCATCCCCGCAGCACCACTGACCCCAACAGCCCCAGCCCTGCCCCGCAGGACCCTGCTCCTGTCACCAAACACCCAGGGGAGTGGGCAGAGCCCCCCCCCCTTCCCCCACCAGGCCCTGGGGCTGTGCTGGGGGGGACTCAGCACCCCCTGGGCATCACCCGCCCCCGGGCTCTGCTCTCAGCTGCATCCCACACGGCGGGGACCACCCACACGCAGCAGCATCAGCATCAGCATCACGGAGCCAGGCTTGGGCGGCGGAGCCGCGCTCGCAGCTGCCTCGGGGACAGGGGAGGAAGGCTTGTCACCTCCCTGCCACCCTCCTCCCCGTCTGAGCGAGAGGAAGGTCCCAGTCGCCCCCGCTGCCGGAGCTGGGAAAGTCTCTGCCTGCCACAGACAGAACCGAATGGATGGGAACCACCTCCGCCGGGCGCGGGTGACATCTCGCCCGGGGGAGCGCTGCCGGCGCGGCGGCGGGGCTGTCACCGCCTCCCACGGCCCAAAACCGGGCGGGCGAAGGGCACATGTGAAAAAGCAGCGGGCTGGCGGGGGGTGGGGGTTCTGAGCACCCCCCCCCCCCCCCAAAGAGAGGGAAGGGCGGCCAAGGCCAGGCCATCCATCGCGGCGGGGCTCCGGGGAGCTCGAGTGGCCACGCTGCGAGCACACGGGCTACGAGGTGCATGTGGGGCACACGCTGATCTGGGGGCACACGCTCCTCTTGGGGCACAGGCTGCTCTGGGGGCACACGATGATCTTGGGGTACACGCTGGCCTCAGGGCTTACGTTGATCTAAGGGCTCACCCTGATTTAGGGGCACACAATGATCTTGGGACACATGCTGATCTAGGGGCACACGCTCCTTGTGGGGTACACACTGCTCTCAGGGCTCACAATGATCTCGGGGCACACAATGATCTCGGGGCTCACGCTGCTCACAGGGCACATGCTCCTCTTGGGGCACACGATGCTCTCAGGGCTCACACTGAACTAGGGACTCACCCTGATCTAGGGGCACACAATGATCTCGGGGCACATGCTGCTGTTGGGGCTCACACTGCTCATGGGGCACATGCTGATCTAGGGGTACATGCTGATCTTGGGGCTCACGCTGCTCACGGGGCACACGCTGGTCTAGGGGCACACAATGATCTTGGGGCACACAATGATCTCGGGGCTCACGCTGCTCACGGGGCACATGCTGCTCTCAGGGCTCACACAGATCTAGGGGCTCACCCTGATCTAGGGGCACATGCTGCTCTTGGGGCTCATGCTGATCTAGGGGCACACACTGCTCGTGGGGTACACACTGCTCTCGGGGCACACGCTGATCTAGGGGCACAGGTTCCTCATGGGCCACACGCTGATCTATGGGCACACGCTCCTCTTGGGGCACACACTCCTTGGGGCACACGCTGTTCCTAAGGCACACACTGCTCTCGGGGCACACTGAGGCACCAGAGAAGCCCTGACCAGGCTGGGAGCAGGCACGGGCTGCACGAGGCGGAAGGAAAGTGCTCATTAAGGAGCGAAGCGGGACAAGGTGGGGGGACAAACCGAGGCGCTGGGGGAGCAGGATGTGTCCCCGCTCGTAGCATTTGCATTTCCCCAGCCCAGCTCCAGAGAACGGGGAGTTCTCCCAGCCCCAGCGAAGAGCCCGCACTGAAAGTGCATCGCTATTAGATAAAAGAGCCGGGAAAGAAGCGAGAGAGAGGCAACGAGCGGGAGGAGAAACCATCTTGAAGAAAAGGACAGAGAAAACAGTCCCGGGAAGCGCGGCAGGAGCCGTGGGGTGAGGGACGGAGGGGATCTGACAGTCCTGGGCCCCCCCACAGCCGGGAAGGCAGCTTGTGGGTCACAACCCGCCTTGAGCTTCCTCCTGCAATTTTGACTTCAGCGTTGCAGGCAGGAACATCACCCTCTGCCTTTTTATTCATCCCCTGATGGGGACCAGGACCCTTCACCACCCACCGCCGGCGGGGCCGAGGCAGGGCTGGGGCACCCAGGGACCAGGACACGGCTCCCACCCAGCCCCACAACGAGAGGGGCAGCACGGCCCCATGGCACAGCGGCCATCCCGAGCCATCACCAACCCGTCCCGCAGCCACCACGCGTGCCCAGCAGCCGGGCAGGGCCAGCGCGGGCAGCACCCGCCGCGGGGGACGGGGATGCCAGGACCAGGGCTGCAGGCTGTGTTTTCTGCACAAGTGCATTAAGTATTCTGCACAGCACTTTTGCTGTAAATCACTTCCTATTCAGGCTCACTGCTGAGGGTCTCTGAAGGTCGATTTTCCATGGTTATGACAACAAAAACTAAAATTGGGTCAAACCTGAAAGGTATTATCTTCCTCCAAGCTGCTAAATGCACAATAGTAATGAGGTTGGTTAAGCAATTCACCCACAGACTGCATTATTTGCTCTGAAGATGTATTAACCAGTTAAATGAGCGTGATAAGGCAGCTCTGCTTATTTCTCCCACCAGCCACACAGAAGATCTGAGGTTCTGGGTCTCCGTATCCCGGCTAATAACCGAGACCGCAGACACGCCGACAAAGGCGGCCGGCGCCGCGCCGCTCCGGGCCAGGCTCTGACCCGCGGGAACACAAAGGGAACTTTAAAGGCATCCAGCGGCTGAGAGCCATTTGAAAAAAAAAAATAATTATACTTCCTCCCTCCCCCTTTCTCTTTCTTCTTCCTAAACGCTCTCCTCCATCCAACCCCCTGATGAAAGAGCAGGAACCCACCGACGCAGTTTTAGCAGCCGCCCCGCGCCCAGGGTATGGGACTGGGGAGGCAAAACCCACCCACCCACCCACCCATCTCGGGGTGCTGCTCCTCGCCTGCCTTGGAGGAGGACGCCTTGCAGCCGGTCCCCGGTGGATGCCAGACGCTGCCCGTGCCCACGCCAGGGCTCTCCGTACCCACTGTGGTGGGGAGAGGGGCAGGGGCCACCCCAGAGCACCCCCCACCCCAGCAGGGCAGTGGTGCCAGCTGTGGGACACAAAGAACATTTGTTTTTAGGGGATTTCTGCTCTTTTTCCTAAAACAAACACCCATTAATGTAAATATAACTGATGTAAGCAAGCACGACCCTAAAAATCCATGTGCAGCTGTACGTGACGGGGGAGAAAGAGGGAAGGAAGGAGGAGAAACGCTTTAATTAATCCCCAAAAATGAATGAGATGGGAAAAACTCGACCTGCAAGGAAAGCATCTGGCACCGCCGCAGGAAGGGGCTGCCCTGGACGCAGGGGTCGTGCCCTGGCGTGTAACACCACCGCCACCCCGGCCACCCCACGGCACCAGGGTGGGAGAGCCCTGCCACCTCCACGCCACCCGGGGAGGGGACACCGCAGTGGGGCCGGTCCCACGTGCTGTGGCCATGTGTCCCCGAGCTGGGGACATCGCAGTCCTGCTCCCCGACCCCACTCCACTCCAGTGGGAGTCTGATGGGACGACGTCTCAGTTCTCCTGCCCATCTCCAGGCGGGCACCAAGAGCTGCCCAGCTCTCCTGGAAGCCCAGTACTCACAGCCCATGGCTCCATGGCCCTGCCGGGGTGACCACCCGGTGCAAGTTCAAGGAGATTGCACAAGAAGGGGTTCAGCCGAGCACCCCGGGTGCTGCAGGGCGACGGCCGTGCCCCTCGTGAGCTGCCCACGGGTTCCTGCCTCCATCCCCAGCGCAGGGAGGGTTTTCGGGGCACCGAGGATGTCTCCGCGGGCAGCCTGCCCCGTCGGAGGTTGGGACACCAAGGGAGGGGGGGCAGGAGGCTGCCACCAACCCGCCGGAGGGACCCAGGCGGGGAGCGCGCGGAGGAAGGAAGCACGGAGAAAGCCTCGGCGCGTCTCTCCCGGTGATCCAGCTGGTGCTTTGCCAGCAAGAAGGAGCCGCGTGGAAAAATGCCAGCGCTTTCTAGCACAGAAGGATGAAGGTATCCTGAAGTGGGATCCCTGGCGACGGAAGCTGCGGGACCAGCACTTATGACCTCCACGAGCCACCTCCCGTGTGACTGAAATACGGCTGGGAAGTGGCACCTGAGGAACAAGGGAGAGAGAGGGAGAGAGAGAGACGCCAGAGCAGATCCGAGGAGCTCCAAAAAGGGAAGAAAAAAGGCTGTTTCATGAGGCTGGCGGGGGGGGGTGTGTGTCAATCGGAGAGGCAACAGCGGATCTGCACAGTGTAACAGGACAGCAGTGGTCCACACCAGCTCTCCCAGGCCTCCAGCACAGCCAGGCACCCACCAGGAGCGGGTATTTGAAGCCAAGTGCAAAGAAAGTTGGAGAAACTGAACAGACATATTTAGTGCTCCCGCCCCTGTAAGGTCTACAACTCCCGACCGCTCTGAGCAGAGCAGAGAGATGAAGCCCATCTGGCTGGACCATCATCTCCAGAGCTGGAAGCGGGGGCTGCATGCGGCGAGTGGGGACCTGCGGTGGCCACAGCCACACAAGGAGACCCAGGATGGTGCTGAGGCCCCTGGCAGAGGGTAGAAGGCACCACGAGGCCAGAATGCCACCACACAGAGGATCCAAGATGCAAGCTGGAGGAGACCTGTCTCGGCTCTGGACATGCAACACCTCAAGAGAGCTGTGGGCACCATCCCCCCGGTGGGACAGGGAGAGACCTCACCTGAGGCTGCTGAGAAACCAAAAGGGCAGCAGGAACCCAAGGCAGCCCCCAGGAGAGCCCATTGCTTCTCCCACAGAGACCCCCCCCAGCCCCAGGTCCCAAAGCCGAGGGCTGGGATGGCACCGTGCCACTGGCCCTGGTGGTGGGGACACGCAGGGGGACCCCAGAGCTGCCGGCACTGCCCTCCCCAGTGTGAGCAGAGGTGGGTTCACACGCAGCCGGGCATCACAGGCGAGCACGAGCCCCATAAGCCACCCGAGGTCGCTGTGAAGGTTCCCAAGAGCCGTGCCCGCGATCCCTGCCCTGCCCCACACACACTCCGGGGTCTCACGGTGACACTCGGCCACTCGGGGACGTGTTTGTCACATCCATCCTGCTCCTCCTCTCCTGAAGCATCTTAAGCCCTGTCCCTCACCATCGGCCTCACGCTGATCAGCTGCTGGAAACCCCGTGGGACCGGGCGCCAGGGAAGGGGGAATCCCTCGTTCTGGCTCAAGGTGGACTCCTGACCCCCGGCCACCCCACGGGACGACTGGCACGCTCAGCCCCAGCACACCAGCAGATCCGACCACGCTCGAGCTCATCCGTGCCGGCGGGAGCCCAGGAAGGGGATGCAGCCCTGCTGCTCCGGGCCACCGAGATCCTGAGGGACCATCCTTGATCCCAAACCTGGAGAGCAAACACCCAAGGCAGCTCCTTCCCAGAGCAAGGCCGACCACCAGCGCTGCTCCTCCGAGAGCCCACAGCACCTTTCCCAGGCTCGCCCGCCATTTGAGGCCCCAACGCAGAGCACGTTGGCTGCACCGGTGCAATGCCAGCCCCGGTGCCCACCTCTGCCGTGGCACAGCCCTCTCTCTGCTCTGCTCTGGGAAACGCCAGCCCCTTTTTCCTTACCTTGGCGTGACACTCACGCTGCCGAGGCTCCTCGGCGGCGAAGGCTCCGGGACAGGCAGGCGGGACGTTGGCACCCCCCAGGACCTGCCCAAGCGCCGGTGCCGTGCCTCCACAGCTTGCCAGCCCTCCCGGCGCTGCCTTTGGGAGCCGGCTGCCGCAGCGCACGCGTCCTCCCCCCTGCCCTTTCCAACGCCGCCGGTGATGGGAGGGAGTTAGAAATGCCAGGAGAAGCATTCCTCATTTTGAGAAGCCGGATCATCTGAAGACTGGCAACAGCCCAGAGCCCGGCGAGACAAGCCCCAGATTTACGACCAGCGCGGCCGGAGAGACAGAAGAGCTTTAGTGAACCTGGGTACGACCCCATGGGAACGCGGCAGCGAGAGACGCGAGTGACCCGGCAACTCCACCTCTCTCCGGGGAAAACAAAAGTGACACAAGAAAGGAGCCCAAGAGCCCCAGGGACCGAGGGGAAGGGGCTGCCAAGGGACAGGGCGGCCACGGCCAAGAGGACACACATGGGGGACATCGCGCCCCGCTCGGGGAGCGGGGACCAGGCAGATGCTGGGACAGCAAAGCGTCGCTGCTGGAGCACCCCGCGCTGCCTGCGGCACTGATCCAGCCTCCCCCCCCCCCCCCCCCCCCCCCCCCCCCCCCCCCCCCGCCTCCTCCTCCTCCTCCTCCTCCAGGGCTTCTTCCTCTCCTTCCCCTCTTTGTCATTCCTCTCAGCTCACGCCTCTTCTCTGCTCTCCTTCAGCTGCTGGCAGCAATAATCCAGGGCACTAACGCCCCGGCAGATTGCTCACCGCCATCCCCGCTGCCTCTGACCGGGGTTTTAATGACTCCCCCGGCCGCGGCAGGGGCTGATCCCCACCTCCGCTGGCTGCGGGCACCGTGCCCCCCACGGGCACCGCGCTCCCCACCATCCCTCCTCCTCCATGCTTAACGAGGACCGGGCACGCTGCGGGGACCAGCCAGGAGCATCCGCCACCTCCAGCGGGGGCTCAGCCCGGGATCTGCTCCCGCCTCACACCGGGGCTCTGGGCTGACCCAGGGACCCACGTTAATCCCCTCCGAAGCCCCAGCCCCACAGGGCTCCCTGGCTCCCCCCGAGACAGGCGAGCACAGCCAAGGGCAGGGATGCAGCAGAGCCAGAGGGGCCACGGGCTGACGGCGTATTCCTCGGGGACAGGGAAGGGACAGCAGACGGATGCTTCCCAAAGCATCACAGCACGGGGCTCCGCAGCAGCAGGGACCAGGCAGCACCCTGGGCTTCAGCCACCCCCCCCCGCTGGCATCTGCCAGCCCTCAGCCCCCTGCCAAAGGCTCTAAAGCAGCACAGGGATCCCAGGGTGGGACGGAGAGTGGGAATCTCCCCCCCTCCCCCGCCAGCAACGAGCCTGGGTATCGCTCTGGGGGACCTCCCAAAGTTCAGGGAGGACGATGCCGAGCCCGGTCCCGGAGCATGCTGCTGGGGTAGAGGGGTGCCAGCAGTGTGCCCCCCCTGCCAGCCCTACCATAACCTCCCCGTGAAGGCCACATCTGGATCCTGTGCCCAGTTTTGGGCCCCTAGTACAGGGGGGGACTGATGCAGTGGAGCAAGCCTGGCTGAAGGCCACGGTGATGGTCGGAGGCTGGAGACACAGAGGGAGGTGGGATGCCCAGCCCAGAGAAAGGGAGGCTCAGGGGCATCGGCGAAAAAGGCCAAAATATGTCCGAAACAGGCCAAAATGTGCAAAAATGCCTAAAAAACAAGCCAAAGAAGGCAACAATGCCCCCAACATGCTCCAGAACCAAATCTCCAAAAAAATCTCCACAAAGAAGACCACAAATGACCAAAATGTGCAAAAAACCAAAAAAACTGGGAAAATGGGCCCAAAAGAGTACGAAAAAGGCCAAAATATGTCCGAAACAGGCCAAAATGTGCAAAACCACGCCAAAATGTGCAAAAATGCCTAAAAAACAAGCCAAAGAAGGCAACACAACCCCCAACATGCTCCAGAACCAAATCTCCAAAAAAATCTCCAAAAAGAAGACCACAAATGACCAAAATGTGCAAAAAACCAAAAAACTGGGAAAATGGGCCCAAAAGAGTACGAAAAAGGCCAAAATATGTCCGAAACTGGCCAAAATGGGCAAAAATGCCTAAAAAACAAGGCAAAGAAGGCAACAATGCCCCCAACATGCTCCAGAACCAAATCTCCAAAAAAATCTCCAAAGAGAGACCACAAATGACCAAAATGTGCAAAAAACCAAAAAACTGGGAAAATGGGCCCAAAAGAGTACGAAAAAGGCCAAAATATGTCCGAAACAGGCCAAAATGNGCCAAAATGTGTCCGAAACAGGCCAAAATGGGCAAAAATGCCTAAAAAACAAGCCAAAGAAGGCAACAATGCCCCCAACATGCTCCAGAACCAAATCTCCAAAAAAATCTCCAAAGAGAGACCACAAATGACCAAAATGTGCAAAAAACCAAAAAACTGGGAAAATGGGCCCAAAAGAGTACGAAAAAGGCCAAAATATATCCGAAACAGGCCAAAATGGGCAAAACCATGCCAAAATGTGCAAAAATGCCTAAAAAACAAGGCAAAAAACATGCTGCAGAACCAAATCTCCAAAAAAGTCTACAAAGAGAGACCACAAATGACCAAAATGTGCAAAAAACCAAAAAACTGAGAAAATGAGCCCAAAAGAGTACGAAAAAGGCCAAAATATGTCCAAAACAGGCCAAAATGCGCAAAACCACGCCAAAATGTTCAAAAATGCCTAAAAACCAAGCCAAAGAAGGCAACAATGCCCCCAACATGCTCCAGAACCAAATCTCCAAAAAAATCTCCACAAAGAAGACCACAAATGACCAAAATGTGCAAAAAACCAAAAAAACTGGGAAAATGGGCCCAAAAGAGTACGAAAAAGGCCAAAATATGTCCGAAAC